>CAUYPK010016696.1:0-34577 GCA_963574355.1 Loris lydekkerianus | reverse complement strand
AAACACCTGACTGAGCATGTTATATTATGTGTTTAATATATTATTGTTAAAATTATATGCTTTTGTGTGTTTGTCTGTTTTGGCAGGTCACTGCGTGGTGTGGCTCTCTGACTCTCACAGTTTAAAATTTTGGCTCTTTGTGTCAAACTTGTTCGCCACCCCTGGTCTAGAACTTCCAGCACTATGTTGAATAGTAATGGTGACAGAGGGCAACCTTGTCTGGTTCCAGTTCTAAGAGGAAAAGCTTTCAGTTTTACTCTATTCAGTAAAATAATAGCTGTGGGTTTGTCATAGATAGCTTTGATCAGTTTAAGAGATGTGCCACACATGCCTATACTCTTCAGTGTTCTATAGAAAAGGATGATGGATTTCATCAAATGCTTTTTCTGAATCTATTGAGAGGATCACATGGGCTTTGTTTTTGCTTCTGTTAATACAGTGAATAACGTTTATGGATTTGCGTATGTTAAACCAGCCTTGCATCCCTGGGATAAAACCTACTTGATCATGTTGCATGACTTTTTTGATAATAAACAAAATCCTGGGCTAGGATTTTGTTGAGAATTTTTGGATCCATATTCATTAGTGAAATTGGTCTGAAGAGAAATTCTCCTTTTTAGTTGAGTCTTTTCCTGGTTTGGGTATCAGGGTGATGTTTGCTTCATAGAATGTGTTGGGGAAGATTCCTTCCTCCTCAATTTTTGGGAATAATTTCTGCAGTATGGGAATAAGCTCTTTCTTGAAGGTCTGATAGAATTCTGGTGTGAAGCCATCCTGACCAGGGCATTTTTTTGTTCAAAGATTTTTTATTGTTTCTTTAATCTCAGTGCTTGAAACTGGTCTGTTCAGGAGCTCTATTTCTTCCTGGCTAAGTCTAGGGAGAGGGTGTCATTCCAAATAATGATCCATTATCTTCACATTGTCAAATTTCTGGGCATAGAGTTTCTCGTAGTATTCAGGGATGATCTCTTGTATCTCTGAGGCATCAGTTGTTATTTCCCCTTTATCATTTCTGATTGCGGTTACTAGAGATTTTACTTTTCTATTTCTAGTTAGACTGGCCAAAGGTTTACCTATTTGTTTTTTCAAAAAACCAACTCCTTGTTTCATTAATTTTCTGAATGATTCCTTTGTTTTCAATTTCATTGATTCCTGATTTAATTTTGGATATTTCTTTTCTTCTGCTGGGTTTAGGCTTAGATTGTTCTTCTTTTTCCAATTCCATAAGATGGCTTGTGAGTTTGTTGACATGCTCTCTTTCTGTTTTTCGAATGTAAGCATCTAAAGCAATAAGTTTTCATCTCAGGACTGCTTTTGCCACAGGTTTTGGTAGCTTGTGTCATCATTGTTATCATGCTCAAGGAAGTTAATGATCTCCTCTTTTATTTCTTCCTGCACCCAACTATCATTCAACAGAAGGTTGTTTAATTTCCATGCCTTTGTGTGGGGCTGAACGTTTTTGGCGGAGTTGAATTCCACTTTTAGGCCTTATGGTCTGAGAAGATACAAGGTAAAATTTCAATTCTTTTGATTCTGTTGAGGTTTGTTTTGTGTCCTAGGATATCATCAATTTTAGAGAATGTTCCAGGGGGCGATGAGAAGAATGTATATTCTTTATCTTTGGGATGGAGTATTCTATATGCATCTATCAACACAGCTGTTTTAGGGTCTCATTTAAGTCTGTTATATCTTTGTTTAATTTCTGTTTAGAGGATCTGTCCAGCTCTGTAAGAGGAGTGTTAAAGTTCCCTGTTATTATGGTGGTATAGGATATCATATTGCTCAGACTGAGTAAGGTCTGGTTCAAGAATCTGGGAGCATTTAAGTTGGGTGCATACATAGTTAGAATTGAAACGTCTTTTTGTTGTATTTTTCCCCTGACCATATAAAGTGAGCATCTTTGTCTTTTTTGACTTTAGTTGCTTTAAATCCACATATATCTGAAAATAAGAGTGCAACTCCTCTTTTCTTCTGAATTCCGTTTGCCTGAAAAATTGTCTTCTAATCCTTAACTTGGAATTTTGTCTTTTGAAGCTAGGTGTGTTTCCTGCAGACAGCAAAAAGATGGCTTGTGCTTTTTAATCCAGTCAGCCAATCTATGCCTCTTCTGTGGGGAATTTAAGCCATTAACATTTATTGAGATAACTGATAAGTTAACTGATAAGTTATCTCAATAAATGTTTTATTCATCTTATTTTTTGTGAGAGTCCATTGCTTAGTTTTATCTTTTGCATCAGTATGATGGAAGTTAGGTTCTGTCCTTTTAATTTCTTTTTTTTTTTTTTTTTTAGTAACCTAAAGTATCACTTTAGTAGTCTTTTTTTTTTTTTTTTCTCAGTTGTTTCACACATATGGTAATTTATTTAAAATAGTCATTTCCACCTTTGGAGAAATGTAAAAGGAAAACAGCTTGTTGTCAGACTGGCCACTGAAGACATGGGGTAAAAATGACTTAGTTTCCCCTTTCCTCTGACCCTGCTGTTCTGGGCATCACTAGTGTTCATATCCTTTAATTTCTGAGTTCTTACTTTGCTGTTGATCCATTGTGATGGTCAGTGTGTAGAACTGGTTGAAGTATGTCCTGTAAAGCTGGTCTTATTGTGGCGAATTTATTCAATGTTTGTATATCAGTAAATGATTTGAATTCTCTGTCAATTTTAAAGCTTAGCTGAGCAGGATATAGAATTCAGGGTTGGAAATTGTTCCGTTTAAGTAGATTAAAGGCAGATTGTCTTCTTGCTTGAAAAGTTTCATTACAGAAGTCTGCAGTCACCCTGATGGATTAGCCCCTGTAGGTCAACTGGTGCTTACTCCTAGCAACTTGAAGAATCTTTTCTTTTGTCTTGACTTTGGACAGGTTCATTGCAATGTGTCTTGGAGAAGCTCAGTTAGAGTTGAGGGAACCTGGGGTCCGATATCCCTCTGAAAGGAGTGTCAGAATCTTGGTGATATTTGGGAAATTTTCATTTATAGTATTCTCTAGTATAGCTTCCATTTTCCTGGGGCAGGCTTCTTCCCCTTCTGGGATACCTATAACTTGTATGTTTTAATCCTTCATAAAGTCCCATAATTCTGTCAGTGAACGTTCTGCTTTCTCTCTCTTTTTTTCTGCCTCTTACCTGAGTTATGTCAAGAGCTTTATGTCCTCTACCTCTGAGATTCTTTCTTCAGCATGGTCTAATCTGTTGTTGATACTTTCTATTGCATCGTTAAGTTCCCTAACTGACTGTTTCAGTTCCTTCAGCCCTACTATATCCTTTCTATGTTCTTTGTATCATTCACATCTTATTTGATTCTGTTTTTGGATTTCCTTTTGGTTATTTTCCACTTTATCAGCAGTTTCCTTCATTGTTTCCATCATTTCCTTCATTGTTTTCATCGTGTGTACTCTAAATTCCCTTTCTGTCATTTCTAACATTTGTTTATAGGTGGAATCCTCTGCAGTAGCTACCTCACAGTCCCTTGTGGGGGTTGCTCTGAACTGGTTTTCCATGTTGCCAAGATTTTTCTGCTAATTCTTCCTCATCAGTGTTTTCTTTTATCTGTTTCCTTGCCCTAATTTTCCTTTCACTTCCTCTTGCTCTTTAAGTTACCGTGCCTCTGAACTAGGGTTTCAATCGTCCCAGTGTGCCAAAACTTGTCTCACTCTATGCCCCTGAAGGCCAAGGCTGTAAGGCATCTCAGTCCCCACACCTTTAGGCTGCTCAGTCTCTAGATTACTCGCCCAACGTCTCCTGCCAGATCCTTGCTCTGCGACCCTGAGGGCAGAGCTTGAGAGGCAGTTCTCCCACAGTCACTCCACGTGGCCCACAGCCAAACACTGGCAAACACTGGCTCAGCGGCTCAGTCTGGGGTCCTAGACAATGCTTAAAGTCCTCTGCACTCTTGCCCAAGTTTTTCCCAGATAGTTCAACTGAGTGCCAAGTCCAAAAAAAACAAAACAGCTCACAGGTAAGGCCTTTCCAGTTTGCAATCTCACTGCTGCTAAACTTACAGCTGCTGGCAGGATTAGACCAAATGAACACATGCAACCACTTGCCAGTTCTCCACTGCTTTTGTCCTCCTCATGGGGTCCAGAAGTCTTGCACTGATTCCCTGAGTCCGCAACAGGATGTTTCTGGGCAGATCCCACCGGCTAGAGATGCCTAGAATCTTGTCTCCCCAGTCTCACTGTGCCCAGTTGCAAGGAAGCTGTTACTCACCCTCCATCTTGCTCCTCCCCCCTAGCTGCAGAATTTTTTAATGTGTAGTTTAACATAAGACAACTGATCCTCACATCTGCTTCTGCATTAGAGCAAATACTCATGGACATTTTTGTTTGATACAATACCTAAACTCAACAAGTGGTAGTTTCTTAAAGGTAAGTTGGAATGCAGAACCTCTAAAGCATTACATACAAACTCCCCAGTACAGTCCCACTGAGATCCACTGGACGCTTTACCCAGACTTCCACTACTGTGGAAGTGACCAGTTCCTTGAGTCATATAGACTTCCCAAGTGCACATCACCCCAAGGTACACTCTGAGAGCACAAGGGTGAATGGTGCACAGCTTCTTAGCCTTATGATAAAAACAAGGTTGACCTTTTCAGGGCAGGGCTCAACATGACAAGAGTCCTGTGGGCCCATGACACAGCAATGACAGCAACACATAGAACTCAACCTGGCAAATATGTCCAAACACACAAGCCCATAGCAGTATTTTGAAAGAGAGAACCAATCAATCTGAGAAGATTCCGCCATTTAAAGACTGACAAACACAGGGGCAGAAGCAAATGCTAACCCTTGCCTTTCCTCTCTGACGTGTCACCTGGGTAGTAAAATAGATGAGACATACCTCTTTATAAAACCACTCCAACCCATAAATGAACAATAAAGGACAGAATTAAGACCTCCAATGAACAGCAGGTAACACTGGAAAGGGAGACCATGGAACACTCTGTGCCACGCACACGTTGCAGAGGGAAGGGGACAGCCTGCAGCGGGCGGGCTATGTCAAGCATGAGGAAGCATGGAGCCCACACAGTCCAGGTGTGGGAGCCTTCAGAAGCCAAATGGGAGAGCTTCCCTGGTGGGTGAGGTTGGGGAGAGGGTTTGTCTGGGAGGAAACCCATGGATAGGAACAAAGCAGAAAAGAAAGAGATAAAGCTCTACTTCTTGACCTTGATGGTGGTTACCAGAGTTCACCTTAGGTAAGATTTAGTAAGCCCAACATTTGTTTTGTATGATTTTCTGAATCTATGTTTAAGTTTATAAGAGAAAAAGTTTACAATACATTAAATACAGAAAACAGAAAGATTACAAGTCCCCACGAATGCTAATGGGAGAAAGGGAGGCAGAGAGGGGAGAGAAGTGAAACTAAGCCCAGGGGACACCACTGCAGGTTGTCAGAGCTTCTCTGCCCATCATGATAAAACCTATTTCAGAGGCACCAAAGAGCCCCAGGAGATGAGGGAAAGTTCTTTTATGCCAAAGAATTTCAGCTTGTGATTGCAGAAGGAATGAAAGAATCTCAAAATCCAACTTTGCAGTTTCTACTGGAAATCTGGATTTAAGCAACGGTCAGTGGGACAACAGTAAAACCTTCAGGCAAAATGCCAGTGAGGAAAGGACAGGTGGCCACTGTGGAATCCCAGGCTCATCTTAATACCATCCTAACTTCAGAGCCCCGTGCAGAAATTAAACCACAGAATACTTAAGTACTTGAGTCTATGCAAGTCTTCAGACCTAAGTTTCGGGGTACAAGTGACAACTGTGTCAATCTCAGCAGGGAGGCCCCAGCTGAGATTAGACCCTGGGCTCCAGTTCTAAACAGGGCAGCAAGATTGGCAGAGGGATGGTCTGGGGGAAGGAGACACGAGAGGTCTCAGAGACACTGCACATGATGAAAGGGACTGGTTTGGATTCACTCAAAGAAGACAAAGGCACTTCTGTGAGGACATCTCACTGCGGGCTAGTACTACATAACAACAGGGAAGAGCTGTAATTTTTGTTACATGTGAAAACACACTGCTGTTATGCAAGAAAATGTTTTCTCTCGAAAGAAATACATGTACATACTGAGACATTTAGTGGTAAATGGAGTTTGTTTTAACATAGTAGCTCAACATGGAGAAAGGATAGGAGGCTGAGAGTCAATGCAGGAGATGGCGGAAACTGAATGGTGGGCTCCGAAGATTAACTGTGCTCTACTTTTCCATTAAAAAAGTTCCCTTAAAAAAAAAAAAAAAAAAAAAAGTTCCCTTAAAAAAGTAACACTCCATGGAGAGGGTGAATGACAAAGAGTTGGCAGGTGACAAGTGTGTTTCAGAGGCAGGGAGCCCACTGGTTGTGCCTGCCATCTTCCTTTTTAACAAGCTCCAGACCTGTCTTGGTCCTCTCATTCCAGGTATTTCATTCTGAAATTTGCTCCACTGGCTTTATGCAAAGTCTGCTTAGGTTCCCTGGTATCTGTGGCTCGACAGAAAAGGCCATGCCTCCTGGCGCACTGACTAATCACAGACTAATTTCTTGCTATTTTAAGTGGAAATAACCCCACTTACTTCTTGGTCCACACTCTCGGTGGCCATGCACTGGTTGTTGGCCAGGGTGCTGATCTCACGGCTCTTCGGCGTCTCCATCCGGCAACTGCAGAGAGGCACCTCCTGGAGTCCATCTGTCTCCAGCACGTCCGGACCATTGGCCAGCCCTACCGTTACACAGACATGTATCAGCACAAACAATCCTGAACTCAAAAGAACCATCCAGAAAGTGACTGACTGCAGAGTCTTGGTAGTGATCCCCTGTTGAGGAGATAAAAGTGACACCATTCATTACACAGACACAGGCACCACTGCACGGCAGGAAGTGTCCAATGCCGCAGCAGCCCCCACAACAGGGAGCAGCCTGTGTCTCTGCAACTAACATGCCACCCGCCAGGGTCACCAGAGGTGCTTGTTAATCTGTGTTCCCAGACCCAGGGTGTAAGCTCAAAAACAAGAGGTTATACCTTCAACAGAAGCCTGTAAATCTTTTGGTTTCCACCCAAAAAAAAGCATTCACTGTACACTGAGACCTGTTTTCCTCACTTGTTTTTAGACTTACAGCTATCAAAAAAAATTGTCAACTTGGAAGACTTTAGTAACAGCTTATTTATTATCTACAGCATCATTCACCTGCTATAAAAGTCCAACAAGCTCATTTATTAGGTTGAGGGAGAAAAGAGCTGGGGGAAATTTGATTAGAAACTAGAGGATAATTGGCCTACAGAGAAGACTGAAATGGGGCAGTGCGGGGGCAGGGGCAGGGGCAGGGCGGTGCGAGGAGGCAGTGCAGAGGGGGCCCCAGAAAGACCCAGAGCAAGCTGGCAGTGTTGCGTTCTCTCCCTTGTGAGACAAAGCAGAAATAGCAGGTGAACCAGTGCTTCTAACACTCACTATTAACCCCCCTTAATTCCACATCTAAAAATATGCTGTTAAAGTGAATCCAAAAGAAGACAAGGCCTGAAGAATCCCTAAACAGACAAAGCCAAGTCAGCCAAAGAGGCTGCCTTGACCTTGCTTGATTTGAAAATGCAAATGAAAATCTGAGCTTTTTCTTGCAAATGTCCATAATAAAGAAAGATGAAACTTAAACTCAACCAGTCAGAAGTAGCCAACCAACATGTACGACCGGGGGCTTTTAGCAGGACACATAGGAAGCGCTGTGCTGTGCTCCACAGAGTCCCCCAGCCACTCTCGCTGTGAGCTGCCCACTCACGAGCTGCCATACTGCCTCTCTTTCCCCTGGAGCAGCAACGTCCTGCCCATCTGGAGCCTGAGGTTGGTCAAGCAGAAGGGAAGCCGGACCCCAAGATAGGTCAAAAAATAGGTGGATGGCACAGCCCACCTTTTGCAAGAAGAGGCCTCATGACATCACCGCCTCTAACGCAGGGGTGACTTGCTCACCTACTGCCTGACTCACTCCTGCCCCCAAAGTCCAGGAAAATGAGCAGGTAAAACGAAGTCAGAATCACTACAAAGTGAAAACTGGGAGGGCCTCTGAGTCAACCTGGCTTCTGGAGGCAATTTTTGAAATGAGGGGACAGACAGCCCACAAGGGGCAGCTGTCAGGTAACTATCCTGAGAAGGCTGAGGCGAAGGGCGAGACTAGGCTCTGCACTCTGAGACACCACTGCCTCCTTGGATTTGGGGTATGTTTCTGTCCCCAGCAGCCATCTCAGGTGGGAAGACTCCAGGGGCTGTCCTGCCTGCCCACACTGCTGCTGCCCCAACCGCCAGCTTATAGAGAGATGCAAATGCAAAGGAAAGGGCTTCTAATCTCCCTACAGCCTCAAGACTCACAGGTGCAAGGCTCAACCAGAGCTGCCCCTGCCCACTGACTCTGTACAGCCGACCCACCCATGCTGTCTGGGGCTGGCTCTTGGCTGCTGTCCAGGGGAGATGTCTTAGGCATGAGCACTGCCGGCAGCTGTGCCTCAACCCTCCAGGCCAGTCAGTCAGTCAAACCCCACAGGTATGTCCATTATGGGAGACCCTTCATAGCTACTTTTTAGTCACTTTTACCAAAGGCAGGACAGATACACCTCCAGGTAGAAGGGTCTTTGCCACTCCCTCACTCTGCACCATTCAACAGGCCCAAAGTCGCCAGGGCACAAGAGTCCATTTGATAAAATGAAATACTATTTCCTGTTTACAACCAAATCTGCAGCTTCCTGATACCTCCAAACCTAAATGCAAATTTAGAAAACTTAAATGTGCAGTGTTAAACTTAACCAAGAAAACGGGCAGGGGGGCTATGCGGAAGACTTCACCATACTCGAGAGGCATTTCTGCTCCATTTGGTGCAAGAAGGAAAAAAATCACTGTTCTCTGATGGACATGACCAGGGTTTGTGTCTTCATCTAAAGATGTTACTTCTCACCATTACAGAGGACAATCAAACCTCGACTAGTGTTCAAAACCCTAAAAACTACCTGTCATTTTAAAAATGATTCTTAAACTGGGCATTCACCCACAACTCCCCAAATGCAATATGCAAGTGGAATATAAATAATATAAGATCTTAAATTTCCCCCATGTTATGCTACAAATGGATCTTTCAAAATAATTAAATAGGTATTAATTACTTTTCAGAGATATAAGGTTGGTTTTTTTTTTTTTGGAGAGAAAGAGTTTCACTGTGTCAACCTCAGTAGAGTGCCGTAACATCACAGCTCATAGCAACCTCCAACTCTTGGGCTTAAGCGATTCCCTTGCCTCAGTCTCCCAAGTAGCTGAGACTACAGGCACCTGCCACAATGCCTAGCTATTTTTGTTGTTGTTGCAGTTCTCATTGTTGTCCAGCTGGCCCAGGCTGGGTTCGAACCCATGAGCCTTGGTACATGTGGCTGGCACCATACCACTGTGCTATGGGCACTCAGCCAATATAAGGTTTTTTAGTGGCTTAAAAACAGGAAGAACTGACAGAAAAAAATGTGAGTGAACGTGAACAACTTCTGAAGTGGCTGGTGCACTACAGGCATCTTGTCCCAGCACAGAACATACCTGAGAACTGTCCACTCATACCAACCACAAAACAGTTCCAACCAACCAGAATCCACAGCAGATTCAAATTGCTATCACCTGTGTGCATCCCATGCAGGAGGCCTTCCCACCAAGGATGCCACATACAAATGTGTAGGGACACTATAATCACAGAGATCACTGGCATCTGCCCTTGCCTGAGGTGTTTGTTACTCTGCGTCTGGAGGCTTCCATCGCTCCCATCTCCTCACTTGAGTGCTGAGAGACGCCATGTACACAAACTTTGTGCCGCGTCTACTCAGCCTCCTTTATGTGGTGCATTTAATCAATCTGTCCCCTGCACGCACTGGGGCATCTTGCTAACACCCAGGACACCCCAGTGGATGAAGCACCAGGATGGTGCCGGCACAGTCACAAGCTGGTGCTCACCTTCCGCTTGTGAGGACAGAATCCCTTTGACACGGAGATCCAGGGAGTCCAGAGAAACCTCCACATACCCCGCGCTGCCTCCTGGCTCCATCGGCTCTGTGATTCCTGAAGACGACTTATACACCTCAGAACCTAGACACAAAACGCACACGCCATGAAACACTGCACCTGGGAGCCAGCCTGTCTGTAAGGACCAAGTCCCTGGAAACAGACCAATTCTGATTGATCCACTCAGAGACACACACTAAAACCCACTTTTACCTAGGTCATTCCCTTCTCACAATTCCCTATCACAAAATGATATACAGGAATATACTTTTCCTGTATATCATTTTGCTAATTTCCCCCTTTCCACGTTATATTCATGGGGAGATAGGGAGCTGCACCAAGAAAAACAAAGACACTGACACATGAACACATCTTTGTCATTGTGCAGCTACCTGAGACTCATCAAATAATCATGGGAAGAGACAGAAGTGTGGCACACCTGTGTTTTGTGAATCATTTCAAAATAACACAGAAAATTCTAATGTGAAGATCTAAAGGACTGGCTAAAGAGACAACCCCCAAGGTGCTGTGTTGCTGGGAAATTGTGACCAGAGACTCCCAGAGAAGGGAGCCCCATGGACGCAGGTGGTTCCTGAAGGCATCACTCCGGGACGGCAGTAAAATCTGAATGTGCCAAGGAGCAGGAAGGCTGCCTGGGATAGCAGCACAAGCAGTGGGAGTACAACTGTTCCGTAGCCGCCTCACACTTGAGGACATGCCTGTCGGTGGCAGCAGGCCCGCCTTTCCACACTTCCCAGGGGGCTGAAAAAGAAGCCCAAAGCTGAGACTTATGGTTGCAAGGGTGTTTCACCAAGCCCATGAAATGTGCTCCAGCACCAGACGTCTAACACCAGCAGCAGGCAGACAACCACACTTCACAGCCCAGCTTCTACACACTAGTCACCAAGATTAATTATCTCAGGAATCAGAGGGAAACAGACCACTAGCAGAGAGGGCGGGCCATGCGTTCTCTTAATCCAGGACACATTGCACCCAGGTCTTAGACAGGAAGAGTCAACCACTTTTGAGTATCATCACCATCAACGTGAAGAACATGAGTACTTTGCACAGTCTTAAACATGAAGAATAAAGAAATAAAATCCAAACTCCTATGTAAACATTTGAAAACATTCATCTTAGACATTAAAGCCAAGAGGACAAAGGAGAAAATCTCTACCTCCAAAACTTTTAGTCTCGGATCTAAAAACATGCTTGCTGGTCAACAGCAAAAGCCACATCAAGTGCTCTGATCTCAGCTGATAGAACTGAGGAGCAGATGTGGCTCCTGGGAGGCACCTACTTGCCAGCAGCCCAGAGCCTGGGGACAGCCACGTGGCCACTTGCAGCCTCCCCATCACAGGGAACAGCTGCCTCCCGGATCTCACTTCTATGCAGGGGATTCTACAGGATTAGCTAAAATGACTGGAAAAGAGAACAAAGTATAAGGATTAACAAATGGGACAGACTTAAAAGTACAGAAACAACCCTGCACTGTGAACAAAGGCGGCAAGGTTGTTCAACAGAGAAAGAAAAGCCTGTTCGCCCAAGGAGCAAATGCACATCCACCGCACACAGTAAGCTCACCACAACCCCGCCACAGGGAACACACACACACTGCAGAGACCACATGCCTGCAAGCACTGACTGAAACTTCCAGAAGGAAACACAGCACACAAGCTCTGTGCCTGGGTCAGTCAAACACCTATTAGGGTACAAAAGTATGAACTGCAAAGGAAAATAATTCATAAATTACACTTTAATAAAATATTTTAAACTTTGGTTCTTCTAAACATACCATTAAGAAAGTGAAAAGGCAAGGCTCAGACTACGTACTAAACAGATGCAAAATATCCACCTAACAAAAGACTTTTACCCATAATATTTTAAAAGTTACTACAATGCAAAGAAAATCACGTGATCTAAAACATGAGCAGAAGGTATTAACTTCACAAAGGAAACCAAGTGAAGGCTAAGATGCACAATCTAATCATCTGTCAGCTGTACACGGACTGAACCTGACAATGACACTCCACTGCACACCCAGCAGGACCACAGAGACAAGAGACCAGCCTGCACAAGTGCCCACAAGGACACAGAGGAGCCGGAGTTCTCGTGCACACTGTGGAGAGTAACAGTGGATGAGTGCTCTGGACAATGGTCCGGCAGCGTGCTAACACCTGCCGGCACCCTTTCTCCTCCAGTCCTACCTACTCACCTGAGACACAGGAAGGCACCTGTCTAATAGGGACTTGTACACAAATGCAGCTCCACTTCTGACAGCCCAAGACGGGAAAGAGCCCCTAGTCCACTGCAAGTACAGGGACAAACAGATCAAGGTACAACCACAGACAGGAGGAAATTCACCATATACACAGTAGTTTGGTGACTCTGAAAACAATCTGCATAGTCAGAGAAGCCAGAGGGAAAAAAAGAACAGACTGAGCAACCCCATTTATGTGGGTCTTTATAAAAATTTTGCCAGAGGGCTGGAACTGTGGCTCACGCTTATAATTCCAGCACTCTGGGAGGCCAAGGCAGGTGGATTGCCTGAGCTCGTAGTTTCCAGACCAGTCTGAGCCAGAGCGAGACCTTGTCTCTAAAAATAGCCAGGTGTTGTTGTGGTGGATGCCTGTAGTCCCAGCTACTCGGGAGGCTGAGGTAAGAGAATCACTTAAGCCTAAGAGTTGGAGGTTGCTGTGAGCTGCGATGCCACGGTACTCTACCAAGGGTGACATAGTGAGACTCTGTCTCAAAAAAAATGAAAAAAAATTTGCCATAGCAAAAATCAAGAAATGTAAAGTCTGCATAGACAGAAATAAAAGAAGCCCTTCCAACAACACTAACAAGCCAAGCCACCAAGATGCTGTCAACTGTGTTTCTTGGAATGATGGACCATAACACAGTCTGTCCTGAAACCTCTGCAGTGACCCAGGTATAAAACTTTACAGAGCACCAGCCCATCAGTAACAGCAGCAGGTCAGTGGCTGCCGGCACTGTGGGAGGGTGGCTTAGGGTCACGGCAGGGTGAGCAGCTGCGACTCTCCTTGGCGCACAGAGGAGTTGGTCTGTGGCTGTTGAAGCTGCCCTCTGGACCCTGAGTGGGGGCCTGGGGTTGTGAGGCCTTTGTGGCACTGGTTGTGGTGGCAGTTTCATGGTTATGAACACATTAAAACTCATCCAACCATGGGTTTCATTTATGCGCACTGTATTACATGCCTACTGCACCTCAGTCAAGACCCACACACACTGAACCTGCTGCATCCTTGCTAGGTTTGAAGAGTAATTCCCTTCCCCGTGTTCACCTTGAATTCACAAAATTATGGCTAGAATGGGGGGCTCTGACCAAGGGCCAAGGCCACCACATGGACCAAGATGTGGGCCACTTAGGATGCTGAGGGCAGCTGCTGTGGCCACAGACCTCCTGTGTGTGCTGAGAAATGCCCATGCAGGCCACAAGTACCCAGATAGCCTGTGCAGGCTTAACACTTGATTTCATCTCAACTATGCTTGCCAGAAGGAAACCACTTAGGATCACTTGAGTTTCTCCAACAAAGCCATTTCAAACTTTTTTTTTTTAAAACAGTGGTCCTTGGCTCCATGCTCCATTATGGCTGCGGGAACCACGTTCCTTACCGAGCACACTGCTGGGTTTTTTTTTACTTCTCCGCCTCCTTTTCCTGGCTGGCTTGATCCAGGGACTGTCAGTCTTCCCTTTCCTCTTGAGAAATTTCTTCTTGATGCTGGATTCGGAACTCTGGAGAACCAAATGGTAGGTACATAAACAGCAGAGCACAGAGAGCTCTTGAGAGCAAAATACCAGAAGTGGTTTTTTTTTTTCCCCTGCAAAATAAAATACTTGCTATATTTTGGTTCTTCAACTGAAAAATTAATCTCTTTTAGACATTTTTCTGGATCACACTTTTAAAGATACCCATCTCTCTAAGCTCAGTCTTTTAGAGGCAAAAAAGCCAAACAAATTAAACTGATATTTATAAATCTTATTTGAGTGTGGCACAAAAGAAAAGAATAAATTGGAAAGTTCTATTCAGAAACTAAATGAATAAGCTTAAGAGGAGAGGGTCTACTTTTAGCCACACGTACTATCATTCATCTTGCTCACAAGAACAGAATACTCAATGCCTCAATGACTTCAGAGTCTACACCCACATTAATGATTAAAGAAAAAGGAAAGAATTATTAATTCATAGTATTTCAAGTTTTTTAAAGTGTCTGCTTCTAAAATCTACATGCAAAAAGGAGCCAGGTGGGGTGGTATGGCCCGTTGTCCCAAATGTTCATGAGGAGGAGAGAAGATCAAAGGTTCACTTCAGCCCAGGAGTTGGGAAGCTGCAGTGGGCTGTGATCCCACCTCTACACTGCAGCCTGGCAGAAAGGACCAGGCCTGTCTTGGAAATAAATAAACAGACACAGGGAGGGCACTGCGCACAGCAGCCTCTGTACTTCTATGGCCAAAGAGACACTGAAGCACATGACAGACACAGAGGCAGGTGTGGCTACAGCACACGAGCCCTGCTGACCACCAGGAATGGATCCCTGCCTGCCACCCCTAGGGGCTGGTGTCCTGAAGGGGTGAGGATGGTGCCAGGAGCTATGTGCACTGCAGACAGCCTCGACCCTGCACAGCCCACACAGCAGAACTTCCAGAGAGAACAGACAGTGCTGGGCCCAAAGTGTCCTGCTCCTTGAGCCTACTTTCCTACCACCACTCCCTAAAATGACCCATTATCACCAAGCTCAATGGTCCCTTCTATGTCCTCATCTCATTCCCCGACTTGCCCAGCAGACACCATGGCCTACCTCTTCGCTCTTTGGAGCACTGCTCAGCTCACACACTCAGAGACCTTCTTTCCAGGCTCTGGTTTTCCGTCTAACCCTCCGCTGGAACAAGGCCTCCCACTGGCCTTGTTCTCCTCCTCCACATCCATACTTCTTGCTTCCCACTGACCAGGGTATATGGCTCAGGTCCGGACCCCAGACCAGGACTGATGGACTGCGGTGTCTTCCCCTCCCTCCTGCCTGTCCCTGGCCTCTATGTGACAGCCAACTCACCCTGGTCCTGCCTGTCCTCCCGCAAACACCTCAGCCTGGCCTGCCTTCTCCCACATCAGCCTCTGCAAGCAGGATCCCAACACTGTTCTTGCTGCCAACTCCTACAAGTTCCTACCACTGGCATCAGCATCCAGCAAGGGGGCCATACTACCCTCTGAGCCTCTGCAACCCCAACTCTACCCAACCCAGCACCCAGTTGGGGAACAGCCTGGCCTGCCGCCCACACCCAATGGCCAGACTGATGCCTCTGTATAGCTGTCTTCCCCACGCAGCTTTTCCAGGAACAGGACCCATCTGTGGCCCAGCTGCAAGCACATGTAGAACCTTGGCCTCAGCGCTGGGCTTACCAAGTCAGACTCGTCACCACCTTCTTCTTCCTCCCCCGTGTCCGCCGACTCTGGCTCATCCTCAGACTCCCCGTCCATCTGATCAGCCACACAGTCGAGAGGCACAAAATCAAACAGAAAATAATAACTAATTAGATTTCTTAGTGGGAGATGATTGGGTCCAAAACAAATTTTAAACTCACAGTAGCAGCACATGCTGGGCTGCTCGGACACTGGTAGTGTGTGGCAGTGACCATGTGCTGGTCCAGGCAGAGAGCAAGGCCTAGCCTGAGTCTCCACTTCTGCTTGCTCCTAAAGGACTCCCACCCGGACAGGACTTTTCCAGGTTGTGTGCCCATGTTGGTGTGCAAGCATGTAGGATGCACTGGATGCTGAAGGTCAGTGCACTCTGTGTATTTTAAATGTGGGAGAATTCAATTTAAAAATAACACCACAAAATATACAAGTCATAAAAAGATTTTCAGAGGAATAGGCAGTCAAAACCTACCCTCAAAGCACCCAAGATGCCAGTCCCTTGCAGCTCCACTGCTCAGCTGCCCACACCTCCTCCCAACGTTCCCATACACGGGCCTCAGATGAGAGTGTTGCTCTATGTTTGCAGATGCCAAGGCACTGAACACACTTCTGCAAGTGTCTTCTTCCCCTAGTTAGAGATGTTCTGGAACCCTCTTTCCACGTCAGAGCAGAGATGTCTGTCTTGCTTTTTCTGCTGTGTGTGTCTGCTCAATTGGCACAGGTAATACGCAAACACCCATTCAGCATGAAGGACCCAAAATATGCCCTGCTGCCCACTCCCAGAGCAGGGATGAGGCCACGCACACCTCCCTGCATTCCCTAATCAATACACTCCAGGAGACAACACATGTAAGGAGTGCTGGGACAAGCCAAGGCCCTCTAGGACAGACAGACTTGTACCCCATCTGTGGAAGGCAGATCCTAGGATGCACCTACTCACTCAAAGGGCACCTGCCCAGCACGGTCCAGTGAGACCTGCCCCACTTTCCAGGGTGCTTTCTGCCAGGCACCAAGGGGCTGAGAGTTTCCCAGAACCTCTACCTGTCCTATTTCTTCTACTGTGTCTTTTATCACCACAGCCTCCACCCGGCTCTATGCTGGGTCTCGCCTTCTTACAGACATGCAAAGCCACACAAACCACATACAATGCTATACACAGCCACACACATATCACACTTAAGACACTATTACACATCCACACTACACACATACACCATACTATCGCACACTACACTCACATATACTACATATACAACCCACAGTACACACAGCCCATACTATACACACCACATTATAAACACACCCGCCCACACCCTTTATCTGTTAAATATGTTATCAGTATTTTTCCTATTAAGTTTTTTAAGCTTTGTTTCTGTTTTACTTAAGTAAAACTTTTAAAAATTATCTGAACAAGTCAAAGATGTCCATCTTTTCCTTCATGGCTTCTGGGTTTGTGTCTTACAACAGAAAGCCTTCTACATTTGAGATTAGAAAAATAGTTCCCAATATTTTCATCTATAGTTCAATATTTTGTCTCAACATTTTAAATCTTCTGGATTTTCATTTTAAAGTAACACCTACTCTGAAACTGACCCTTCAAAGTGTACAGTTCAATAATTTTTAATCGTATATCTGCTGTATACCATGATTCAAGCCTGGGCCTCTGCTTTTTCCTCAAAGATCAGTCAACTAGTTCATAACCCTGGGCCACTGATTTAATACTCTGTGCTTTGCCCTCCATCAGGGGAGCACCCCATACCCCACTGGAGCTGCTCCCGTGGTCACTCTGCAGGAGCTCCACAGCTGTGGGAACTTCAGAATCAGCAGTTCTATGAATTTATAGATCAATATGAGGAAAATAAAACAACAAATCTCCTCATTAGACAAATGATAGATCTTTCCACGAAAGTAAGTCATCTCACCTCTTTGAGCAAAGTTTTATTCGTTTTCCTTTTATAGGAAAACATTTTTTTTTTTTTGTTAAATTTATTCCTAGGTACTCTGATGATTTTAAGAAAGTATAGCTACTTTAGGTGTTATATTGTAGTTTCTTTTTAAAAGAGTCCTTACCTTTTAAAGATCCATATCTTTAAAATATCTGAAATATCTGCTTCAAGACAACCCAAGTATAGATAAGATTGACTAAGTGCTAAGGAGAGTTCACCTTTTTCTGCATGTCTGTATACCTGGAAAGTTTCCACTTAGAAACGTTTTTAAAATACACAGTATCCCTAAGCATTTATCGATCTCACTGGAATTGCTGACATTACATGTTCTAACTGGTCATTGCAGCTATATGAGAAATGGTTTTTATGCCTTGATCACACGTAAGCCCAACTCACTAGCTGTAATGGTCCGTGAGCTAATTTTCCTAATGTTTGGATGAATAAATGTATTCTCAGCAAACTTTTATTCCTTGTCATTTTAGATATTAGTTTCTTTCCAGTTCTTCGCTCACAGAATTGGCAAGAACAGCGACTCTGCTGGGTTTACGATGAAAGTGAAAGCAGCTTCCCTCTCTCTTTTATGACTGATGAAAGAAATGCTTCAAATTTCTCACCACGAAAGAGAACCTTTTTATAGGATTCTGACACCTTTACTCAGCATTATTTAATGGGTTTTCTTTTAATTTCGTTGGGTAGTTTTACATTTTAAATGAGACTGAGCAATGAAACTACCAATTACAAGAGGCAGATCCACCACAAGGCTAATGCCACTTTCTCCTGAGCCCCAGCAAGCTGGGCCCAACAGGACACTGACCACAGCACACGCGTGACAGCTCACACGGAAATAAATAGCAAATAAGCTCGGGCACTAGCCACCTACACTGGAGCTGGTGGGTTCGAATCCAGCCTGGGCCTGGCAAACAACAATGACAACTACAACAACAACAAAAAAAATAGCCGGGTGTTATGATGGGCACCTGTAGTCCCAGCTACTCAGGAGGCTGAGGCAAGAGAATCGCTTAAGCCCAAGAGTTTGAGTTTGCTGTGAGCTGTGATGCCACGGTACTCTACCTAGGGTGACATAATGAGACTATCTCAAAAAAAATAAACAAATAAATAAAAAATAAATAAAATAAAACAAAAGGCAACTGGAGTATGTGATTGATGAACTGAGAGAGCTGATACCAAGTGAGCCAGAGGACAGCCCAGCAGGGGCAGGCAGAGTGGCCTCCCAAGTCTGCCTGGGGGGGTAGCAGCTGGGGGCCCATGGCTATCCTTGCCCAGCCTCCAGCCAGGACATATCAGTCACTGACACAGCAGAACAGAACCCTGGCCACCAAGTCCAGGCACAGGTGTGGGCTAAAAGGTGAGCTCCAACTCTCCCTCGACAGCACCCAGTGAGACTGTCAGATCTGAGGGGTGAGGCTTTGAGACAGACTTCGGATGGGAATGGCTAGACCAGACACTGACCACTCCCTGGAAAAAGCCACAGGTGGAGGAAGAAATCGTGCTGACTACATACATAGCAAGAGTTCACTTCCAGACCCAAGTAACAGACTCAGATGCCACACAATACATGATAAAGTGGCTTTTTTTGTTTGTTTGAGACTGAGTCTCACTCTGTTGTTCAGGGTAGAGTGCCCTGGTGTCACAGCTCACAGCAACCTCAAACTCTTAGGCTTAAGCAATCCTCCTGCCTCAGACTTCCCAATAGCTACAACTACAGGCACCCACCACAATGCCCAGCTAATTCTTCAATTTTGAGTAGAGATAGGGTCTTGCTCTTTCTTGCTCAGGCTGGGCTTGAACTCCTGAGCTCAAGGGACCTTAGGTCCTCCCAGCACTGGCACTGTATCTGGCCTAAAGGTGGCATTTTAAATCAGAAGGGTAAGAAATGCCAGTCAATACATTGTGCTGACACACTTGCTTACCCAATTTGATGGTAAGTCTGGGACCCTTAGCTCACATTTTATAAGCTTCATTGAGATATAATTTATATACCATAAAACTTAGCCAGTTTGAGTGTGGCATTTAACCACAAAATAAATTCCATATGAGTCTAACATTTATATAAAAGAATGAACTCAAGGAAGTATTAAAAGATTAGCTTACACCAATTTATTCAAACTCACTAGTAAAAAAAATCTGTTTGTCATAATTAGAACCCAGAAATCATAAAGAAATGCCAGATCTGAGAAGTCTGCAAACACATCCTAGAAAGTGCTTCATGCTTCACTGCTGAGCATCACTCTGGCCAGCAGGTGGCCACAGGGAGCACCTTAGGATGACAGCAGTGACCTTCACTTTTCTAGGATGAGCTGGTGAACTTGCCAGTCTGCCCTCACAGGCCAGGCACTGTAAGTTTCAACATCACACAAGGCTGAAAGGCAGAAGCACACAGACACACAGACACAGCTCCCATAGGGCGGAGGGGCCAGCTCCACATCTGTACGGCTCATGGAGCTGCATCTGCCAAGGGCACACAGCCCAGGAACACAGTGGGCAAAGGTTATATAGCAAGCAGTTCCCAGAACAGACACTGACTGCCAGAGGATGTATGAGAAGGTGCTCAGTCTCATGCATAACTTTAAGTCAAACACTGAAATTCCAAAAACATAGCTCTGCTGGGGAAGGTGGAAAAGACCATCCCTCTCAGGTTAAAGCAGGTAGAAGAAAAAACTTACAGGTAACCAGGCAGTGTCTAAACCTCACATTTTAAATGCAGATGACATTCACTATCCCCAAGATGACCAACAAATGTGAGACTCTAAATGTCTTGAAGTCTCACTCATATCAAGAGAAAAATGGTGAACCCCCCAGAATGGTGCATAACATAGCTTGGATGGGCATGTCCATGGAGACGGCAGGGTGAGAAGGAAGGGGTGCAGCAGTTGATGCAGGGTGTCCTGGGGGCAGGGCCAAAAGGGCCTCCAGACAACTGTCCTCCAGAAGGCCTGGGATACACTGGCCGCAAGTCAGACAGTGACTACAATGTCTGGTTTAAAGGATGCCAAAGGTCATCTGGACAAAGAGCTTATTATACTGTTTATTTTCTTCTTTATACTTCCCCATGTAAAAGGGGAAAAAAACTAATTTTTTTTTTTTTTTTTTTAGACACAGTCTCACTTTGTTGTCCCAGGTACAGTGCCATGTCATCATCGCTCATAGCAACCTCAGACTCTTGGGCTCAAGGAATTCTCTTGCCTCAGCCTCCTGAGTAGCTGGGACTACAGGCATCCACTACAATGCCCAGCTATTTTTAGAGACGGGGTCTCGCTGTAGCTCAGGCTGGTGTCTAACTCCTGAGTTCAGGCAATCTGCCCACCTTGAACTCCCACATGCTGGGATTACAGGCATGAGCCACTGCACCCAGCTAAAAATTACTTTTTTTAAAATTAATTTAAAAACCCCCTTTAAATCTCTAATGGTAACATTTGCTACCAATTTACTTTAACATTTTAAAATCTGTCTACTATTAGTAGAACCAAGGCCAAAGGGATGGATCCCTTGAACTCAGGAGTTTGAGACCAGCTTGAGCAAAAGCAAGACCCCATCTCTACTAACAACAGAAAAACTAGCCAGGCATGGTGATGGGCGCCTACAGTCCCAGCTACTTAGGAGGCTGAGGCAGAAGGATTGCTTGAGCCCAGGAGTTTAAGATTGCTATGAACTATGATGACACCATGATATTATACCCAGGGTTATGGAGTAAGACTATGTCTCAAAAAAAAAAAAAAAAAGAACAGACAGAAAACTACTAAAAATGACTTCAAAAGTGAAGCAACAATAAGACATCCTGCAAACTCTGATAGATGAAAGAAAAAATGCTTTATACGTGTTAAAAGATGCACCCACAGTGGATCAGCAGACTGAGCATGTAACTGGCTATCAACAAAATTATACACTTTCCAATAAATCTGTTTAAATGAATTCAGCTGCACTTCTCTGCCTACCATTAGTTTTTAAATAACTAACCCTATATAATGACCCATCTTAAATAACAGTTTTCCCCAAAAAGGCCAGTACACCTGACCAGTGAGACCAGGAATAGTTCCACCAGCCTGACCTTTAACTTTCAGAGGTCCTTCTTGTCAAAAGTATCCCTCAGACGGCACCTATGGCTTAGTGAGTAGGGCACCGGCCCCATATACCAAGGGTGGCCAAGGGTGGTGGGTTCGAATCTGGCCCCAGCCAAACTGCAACAAAAAAATAGCCAGGCATTGCGGAGGGTGCCTGTAGTCCCAGCTATTTGGGAGGCTGAGGCAAAAGAATCGCCTAAGCCCAAGAGCTGGAGGTTGCTGTGAGCTATGACACCACAGCACTCTACTGAGGGGACAAAGTAAAACTCTGTCTCTTAAAACAACAACAACAAAAAAAAAATGTCCCTCTCAGAACCAAAAGAGGCCAAAAGCCCCACTGGCACAGGGTCTGAAGCATCCATGTAACCACGTCTACCCTTACTGGTGTGAAGCCTAAGAGAGCCTGAGTTTATGCCTGAATATCACCACCTGCTCGTGGTTCTGAGGTGCTGGCCCAGCGCTGAGGATGTAGCTGCCCATGCCTACCTTCGGGGGGTCACAGGAGGAAGCTGTCTCTAAGGAGAGCACACCAGCCTGTGGGTAACCCATTCCATAGGCCGCCGGCTCCCAAAGGAGGGGCGAAGCTTCAGGCAGAAGAGGAATGCCGCGGGCAGAGGGACACATCAGAACCACCACACCCCGCCACAACTGGCCCACAGACACCCATCAGTCAAGACTCGGCTGTTCGTTATTATGTGTTCACCAGGACTTCTTCAAAAACCAAGGTATGAGAAGACAAACGCTTCTCAGATGAAAAGAAATCGATGTAGTAATTCAAGAAAAATAAAATACAAAAGTCTAAGTCAAAAGTAAACAGGAATGGCTCGGCACCTAAGGCTCAAGTGGCTAAGGCGCCAGCCACATACACCTGAGCTGGCGGGTTCAAATCCAGCCCGGGCCCGCCAAACAACAATGACGGCTCCAACCAAAAAATAGGAGAACATTGTGGCGGGTGCCTATAGTCCCAGCTACTTGGGAGGTGGAGGCAGAAGTACTGCTTGAGCCCGGGAGTTGGAGGTTGCAGTGAGCTGTGATGGGGTGGGGTGACAGCACTCTACCCAGGGCGACAGCTTGAAGCTCTGTCTCAAAAAAAAAAAAGTAAACGGGAACCTTTACCAAGGTCTAGAAGTGCCCTGACTGCTAACCCTCAGAACCAGCAATCAGCTTTGACTCTCTCCCTTCCCATCACCCAGAACAGCAGCGTCCTACCTTCTGGGTGCGGTCGGTTTCAGACATGCTCTCCTTTGAGGTCCTGCTGTCCTCGGTGGGGAATGTGACTGCCTGCTCAGCCCCATGCCCATCGTCCTCCTCCAGTTCCTCTGAGTCATCCTCCTCCGAGTCCATGTCCAGGCTCTCTCCATTCACGTGGAGGGTGCTGTCGCCCAGGTCCTTCTCACCCTGGAACATGGCAGGTGTACACACCAAGGCAGAGCCACTGGATGTCACCGACAAACCTGCTCTCACCTACAAGCCTCAGGTGACTGGGAGGGGCTGGGCCTACAGTGGGGGGACATGCATTGCAAGGCACCCGGACCACCTGGAGCAGAGCCTGGAGGCAGGTGAGCTGGGGAAGGGGCAGGGAGGATGGGGGTGGGGTTTGCAATTGCCCTGCTGGACATGGAGGCTGTGCCCCTGGAGCAGAGGAGCTTTAGAGCTCTGTTTCCTTCCACAGGGACGAAGTTCATCCAAATTGCCGATGGCCTCACAGTGCCCTTGAGGTCAAACAGATCCTGAACACAGAACATACTTCCCGGCACATGTGGTACACAACTCAAATGTTCCTCTTACCTTCGGACCCATAGTGGAATGAGTTATACTCTTAAACATCTCAATCACCGTCCTCTGTTTTAATACTTTGGTCTTTTTCTTAGGAACCAGGCTATAGGTTCCCATTCTTCGTTTTTTCTTCCGAGATACTGCAGCTGCTAAAACAAAAGGCAAGCAAGCTAAAAAAAAAAAAAAAAGTCAAAAGGGGACAAGAAAGGAAAAGAAACACCATTCAAGTGATTTTTAAAGGTAGGAGACAATTTACAAAATCACCAGCACACCCCATCACAGCAGGCACAGTCCCACAGCTAACAGCACAGCCTGGCCACAGTTTCCCCCCACGAAAGGACCCACAGAGAGCAGACACACTTCCTGTACCATCTGTTCCTCTGCTTTCCTCACAATAGCCTGAGCAAGACTATCACCCCACCCTGGAGGCAGGAGCCACTGACCATCAGTACCAGGTCCCTGACGTGAATTACAGCCACGTCCTTGGCAGTGGACACATGACACTATCACCCATGAGAAGTCCTCTTACTTATAAAGAGACCCACAAGAACAGCATGTGAACCAGAAAGCACGTGGGGCAACCCTACACCTACCCCGGGGGCCAGAACAGCACAGTCTGCCTAGGACTTGGCATTCTCATCTGAGAAAAGGGCCCCTCTCTATCACGGCAGCCCAGTCCTTCAGCAGCACCAGGACCCTCTCCCAGCACCATCTTCCTCTCTCTTTCTCTCTCTTAATCTGAAGACTAATCTGAAAGAAAATCCATGCAGATACTGTCCAGCTCACACTAAGAGACAGAGGGCAAGTAAGGGAGGAAGCCTGGGGGACCCAGGGTGGCAAGGAAAGCAGAGGGAGCAGGATCTGGGGTTCCCACTCAATTCTCAACATGGCAGCTTTAGGCTGACTGGTTATATATATGAGACTATAATATATATATATGAAATATATATACACTATATATATGAAATATATATTATAAACAGTCTCATAAAAATCAGTGTATATAATACAAAAACCAATATATATAATATAATATAATAATATATATAATTTTTTTTGGGAGACAGAGTCTCAAGCTGTCATCCTGGGTAGAGTGCTGTAACGTCACAGCTCACAGCAACCTCAAACTCTTGGGCTTAAGCCATTCTCAAGTAGCTGGAACTACAGGCACCTGCCATAATGCCCGGCTATTTTTTGTTGCAGTTGTCGTTGTTTAGCTGGCCTGCACCAGGCTCCAACCCGCCACCCTCAGTGTATGTGGTTAGCCCCCTACCCACTGAGCTAAAGGTGCTGCCTATAATATATACATGTATATATATTTTTATTTATTATTAAATCATAGCTGTGTACATTAATGCAATCATGGGGCACCATACACTGGTTATATATACCATTTGACATATTTTCATCACACTGGTTAACATAGCCTTCCTGGCATTTTCTTACTGTGTTAAGACATTTATATTCTACATTTAGTAAGTTTCACATGTATGATATAATTTTTTAACATTCCAGGGCTTACAGGGAAAAAAACACCTAAAAGTTATTACATAAAGGAAATGCGCCTTAAAGGAATATTAAAAAAAAAAAAAATACACAATGTTTTAAGCTGGGCACAGTAGCTTACTTGAGCCTAGCAGTTCAAGTCCAGCCTGGGCAACATAGCAAGATCTCATAAAGGGAAGGGGAAAGCAAAGAGAAAAGGCTATGAAGGGAAAGAAAGAAAAGGAAGGAAATCACATAGAGATGCTGCAGCTCTGCCCAGTGCAGAAGGATAATGCTGTGGAGCACGCACAAGGCCCTGGATGCAGGGTGTGTGGAATGCGTGTGCCCCGGGGCATGGAGACGGCACGGAGATGGGCACAGTCAGTGTGGGAGACGGGTGGGGCTCTGAGCACTCAGCCCCTTACACACACGCTTGGCTCTGCCCCACCAGAGTGGGCAACAGCACAGCTGTGCTCATTTCCCCAGAGTCCCTGAGCAGCCCTGAGGATACCACATTCATGTCACAATCATCTTGAACAGGTTTTGAAGAGGGTGGCCTCAGATAATTTAGAAAATAAACACTGTTGACTCTTAAATAACACAGATTTGAACTGCATAGACTCCATCGTGACAGGATTTTTCAACCTAACTTGGACAGAACATGGTTTTTTGGGACACAGAAAGTGAACAGAAAGCTGACTTTCTGCACGTGTGACCCCTGCGAGGCTGAGTGAGGGTAAGAGAGTGTTCAGACTCTTAACATCCCCCACGTGCAGTAAGATGAGCATTTATTTCCTCACAAGGTTGCTTTTCTTATTTACCCTCACCCCCCAGTACTGGTGTGACCAGCCTCTACTTTCCTGCTACACAAGTAGTGGGCTAGGGTAGAACAGCAGGGTCTGCCAAGGCTCCCACACTGACTCTTCCTTGGGACAGTTTGCTGACTCCCAGAAGGACCTACAGAGTGGAGACAGTGCAGGCAAACTTACCTTTCACTTGCCCAGCAATGTCAGAAGTCTGTTTGCCAGAACCAAATAAAGTCCCATGTTCTAATATTCTTCTCTTACTGGGTTAACTAGTTACTTAACCCAAACCTGTTAGTTAAGTATAACCTACTATACTATACAACAGCATACAGCCAAGGCACGGGCTCACTCCTGTAATCCCAGCATTTTGTGAGGCTGAGGCAGGAGGATCCCTCAAGGCCAGGGATGGAGTTCAAGACCAGCCTGAGCAAGAGTGAGACCCCTGTTTCTATAAAATATTTAAAAATTAGGTGGGGTTGGCAGTGCGCAACTATAGCTACATGGGAGACTGAAGCAGGAGGACCACGCAGAGAGCTGTGATATGTCACTGTACTGGAGCTGAGTGAGACCGTGGTTGGGGGAAGAAGGGTCTACAAAGCACCTGAGTGTGTACAACCAAGCGGCTGGAGCATGAAGAGGAGCCATTTCAATGCTCAGAGGAGGCTTTCTGTGGTGTCCGGGCAGGAATCCAAGTCCAGCCCTCAAAGGAGAGGGCCCGCGCTGGGGTCAGCACAGAGGAATGGGGTGCAGAACTCAAATCTCAGCAGATGCTCTAGAAGATCCACACACAGGGCAGCGTGCAGCAGACAGCTCTGGGAGAGGCAGTGCTAGGCACAGGCATGGGCACAGGGAGGGAAGGCACTGCCTGGCTGCCCCGTGGGAGGCTGGAGGGCCTGAGCTACAGAGGTACCTCTCTGGGAGAGGTGACAGTCTCCAGAAAGCAGATGAGTGGGTGGGGAGTAGGAGGCACCAGTGACCCCTATGTCCCTACTCCCCATCCCCTGACAGCTGGTGTTGAGCTTTCTGTATCTGGGACCCTAGCAGGGGAATCAGATGGGACTTGTCCTGTGGTGACTGCCTCGACTCCCTGGGCATAATGTCCTCAAGGGCCATCCCTGCTGTAACATTTCTCAGTTTCCTTCTTTCCTAAGGAGGAATAACATTCTACTCTGTGCATGAGGTCTCACAATTAAGTTTGTGAACTCATCCTGGGGAAAATGCTGTGTGGCTCCTTGCTGAGCGTCACTACAGCCACCTTTAAGGTGCTCCCTTGAGGTGCTGATGCCAGCACCTAGTCCACCTTTCAAAGTAGTTATGGACTCTTTTTCTGGAATGGCTGACATCAGACCTGTTATCTTGTACCCTTGACGTCCTGAATGTCATCAAAATGTCTTTCTTTCAATATTTCCTTTGTATTTGGATAAATAAAAAGTGATTGGGGGCACATCAGATGAGAAAGGAGGGTGTTCCAATACTGTTATTTGTTTACTGGCTAAAAACTCCCTCACATAGCTGTGTGAGCTGGTGCACTGTCGGGATGCACGAGCCACGAGTTGTTGGCCAAGATTTTCAGTTAAGATTTTCCTAACACTTTCTTTATCAATGTTTATTTGGCCAGGTAGGCTTCTCACAGTCAGCCAACAATTTTTGACACAAAATTCAACAAATTTTTGCAATGTTTCCATCAGTTCTGCTCATTACTGGCCCACCCTTAACTCTCATCAGTGATGCTTTCTCTCCCTTCAGAAAAATGTTTAATCCATTTGTACACTGTCGTTTTCTTCATGGGATTATCCACATTAACTTGGACTGTTCTGTCCCTGACTTCACTTCCACTCTTGCCAAGTTTAATAAGAAATTTATAAATGTTTATTAGGCTGGACTCAGTGGCTCATGCCTGTAATCCCAGCACTTGGGAGGCCAAGGCAGGTGGATTGCCTGAGCTCACAGGTTCAAGACCAGCCTAAGCAAAAGCAAGGCCCCGTCTGTAAAAATAACCAGGTGGTAAAAATACCATTGTGGTAGGCGCCTGTAGTCCCAGCTACTCAGGAAGCTGAGGCAAAAGAATAGCTTGAGCCCAAGAGTGGGAGGTTGCTGTGAACCAAGACACCATGGCACTTTACCGAAGGCGACAAAGTGAGACTCTGTCTCAAAAAAAAAGCCAAAAAAGATATAAATAGTAGGCCAGGTGTGGTAGTACATACCTGTAATCCCAGCACTCTGGGAGACTGAGGGGAGTGGATCACTCAAGCTCAGGAGTTTGAGACCAACCCGAGCAAAAGTGAGACTCCCCGTCTACTAAAATGAAAAAGTGAGGCAAGAGGATCACTTCAGCCCAAGAGTTTGAGGTTGCTGTGAGCTATGATGCCATAGCACTCTACCCAGGGAGACAAAATAAGACTCTGTCTCCAAAAAGGAAGGAAGGAAGGAAGGAAGGGTGTTACATCTAATTCAATCTCCAACATTCTCACCACAGCACACAAAACACACAACAGCATTAATAAACACTACTCATAAAGACACTGCCACAAACACAAACACAACTGTAAGACCCTGCTGTACAACGGTTGTGAAAACTTACTGAGTTACTGGTACAGGGCTGCCAATGTGAGCACACAGCAGCAAGTTCATAAGCTTGACTGTCAAACCACGTGTGTATAGCGCTTTTCTTACCCATTCATTCATCCATCTGGACACTCAGGTAGCTTATGCATTTTAGCTATTGTGAGTGGTGCTGCTCTGAACATGACTGTACAAATGTAACTTCAACACTCTGCCTGCAATTCTTCCGTGTATATACCCAGCAGTGAAACTGCAGGATCATGTGGTAATTCTGTGTTTAGTTTTTTGCAGAGCCCCATGCTGTCTTCTGCAGCAACTGTGCGTTTTTACATTCACAGCAACACATAAGGGTCCCAATTTCTACGCATCCTTGCCAACACTTGTTTTTTGCTGTTTGACAGCAGCCTTTCTATGAGCTGGTAGCTAACTATGGTTTTCCCAGTGCTTAGTGGTGTCAAGGATCTTGATGAGCTTTTTGGCCATCTGTGATTCTTTGAAAAAATGTCTGTTCAAGTCCTTTGCCTGTTTTAAAATCAGATATTTGTTGTTGAGTTGTAAGACTTTTTCACATATCCTGAATAGTCATTCCTTGTCAGATAAAAGATTTGCAAACATTTTGTCATTCCATAGGCTTCTTTTTTGCTTTAATGATAATGTCTTTTGATACATAAAACCTTCTAATTCTCATGAAGGTGTTATCTATTTTTTCTGTTGTTGCCATACCCAAGAAATCACTACCAAATCAAACACATCTGCTTTATGTCTTTTACTAGGAGTCTTATACTTTTAGGTCTTACATTTAGGTCTTTGATTCATGTTGAAGTTAATTTTTGTATAGGTGTAAGATAAGGGTCCTTTTGCATCTGTATGTCCAACTCTCCCAGCATCAGTTGTTAAAAAGCTGTCCCTTTCCTGTTGAAGGGTCCTGGTTTCCCTGCCAGGGATCAGCTGACCACACATGCAAAGCTGTGTTGTTGTTTTTTTTTTTTTTTTGGAGGGGGGGTAGAGACAAGAGTCTCACCTTATCGCCCTCGGTAGAGTGCCGTGGCATCACACAGCTCACAGCAACCTCCAGCTCCTGGGCTCAGGTGATTCTCTTGTCTCAGCCTTTTGAGTAGCTGGGACTATAAGCGCCCACCACAACACCCGGCTATTTTTTTGTTGCAGTTTGGCTGGGGCCGGGTTTGAATTCGCCATCCTCCATATATGGGGCCAGTGCCCTACCCACTGAGCCACAGACGCAGGCTGCAAAGCTGTGTTTTATCTGATTGGTCTGTGTCTGTCCTTATGCCAGTAGCACAACATTTTGATTACTGAAGCTTTGCATCAAGCTTTGAATCTCTGTCTTTTAAGAAATCTCCCATAGGCACTTGTGTGCTGCCGCTGCTATGTGGAATTTTCTGAGTGTCCCTGTTACATCTAGTTGGTTTAAAGAAGCATCAAAGCCTCTACTTCCTTACTTATCTTCTGTATGTTTGTTCTACCCATCGTTGACAGTAGGTATTATTATAGAATTCTCTGTTTCTCCCTTCAATTCCATTAGTTTTTGCTGCATGTATTTTGATGGTCTACCATTCATTAGGTTCACAGAGGTTTGTAAAGGTGACATATCTTCTTCCACATTGAAACTTTTATTACTATCTTCCTTTATCTCTTACAGACATTTTTGATTTACAATCTATTTCACCTGATATTTGGTATGGCTACTCCTATTTTTTGTGGTTGCTGTTTGCATGTGGTATCTTTTCCTATCCTTTCACTTTCAATCTGTTTGTATGTCTGGATAGTAAGTGGTCTCTTGTAGACAGCTTTCAGAAGAATCATGTGCTCTTATGTATTCTGCCTGTCATAGTCCACTTGGTCTTGCCATGATAAAGAAAAGAGATTTATTTGGCTCGAAATTCTGGTGGCTGGGAAGTTTAAGACTGGGCAGCAGTATCTGGACATGGCAGAAAGCAGAAGGGAGACAGGTGTGTGCAGAGACTGCATGGCAGGAGAGGACGCCAGACTATCTTTAACACCAGCTCTCAAGGGTCTAATCTATTCCCAAGAAAGAGAACTCATTCTCCCCGAGGAGGGTGTTAATCTGTTCATGAAGGACCCACCCATCAGTCAAACACCTTCTATGAGGTCCCACTTCCCAGCAGTGCTGCAGAGAGATCAAATGTCAACCTGAGTTTTGATGGGGGATAAGCCACATCCCACTCACAGCACCGCCACTCTGCGTCTTTTGATTGGAGAGCTTCATCTGTTCACACTGAGAGGAACTGCTGATGAGGAGAGGCTTCTGTCACTGTGTGGTTTCCCACAAGCCTGGTAGCTTTTTGACGCTCATTTATTGCATTACTATCTTACTTTGTATTCAGTTTATCTTTTATATTGAAATGTTTAAATTCTTTTCTCGTTTCTTTTTGTGTATGTTCCATAGCTATTTTCTTTGTGGTTAGAGTGGAGATTAAATTTAATATCCTAAAGATACAACACCCTAATTTAAATTTATACCAGTTTAATGTCAGTAACACATAAAACTTTGCAACTTTACAGATCTGCTTCCACCCCTTTTAGCTACTGATGCTACAAAATTATATCTTTATGTATGGTGTGCACCAAAACATAAACCAATAATACTTTTAAATATATTAGTTCTTTTAAATTATATTTTTGAAATGTGGAGTGACAAACCAAAGTTGCAATAATACTCACTTGCAGATTGTTTTTTTCGAAATGTGTTCATTGCCCAGCGCAGTGGCTCATGCCAGTAATCCCAACTCTCTGGGAAGCTGAGGTGGGTGGATTGCTTGAGCTCACGAGTTCAAGACCAGTTTGAGCAAGAGGGAGACCCCATCTTTAAAAAGAAATAGCCAGGTGTCGTGGCAGGTGCTACAGTCCCAGCTCCTTGGGAGGCTGAGACAAAAGGATCGCTGGAGCCCAAAAGTATGAGATTGCTATGAGCTATAATGCCACAGCACTCTACCCAGGGCACCAAAGTGAAACTCTGTCTCAAAAAAGAAAAAAAAAAAGCAAACAAAGAAAAGAAATGTATTCATCTCTTACAAACCACTGTTGCAATGATCCCAGGTCTTGTGACTGTCTATGACTAGTCTCTGTGGCCACAGGTGTGCCCAGTTCCCTTGCCTACCTGCTGTCCTTTCTTAAGCAATCTTCTCAGCTTTTATGATGATGTCTTAATTTTGCCTTCAGTCCTGAAGGGCAGTTTTGTTGGATATAAGATAATTACTTGGTTGACTGGTTTTAGGGATTTTTGAGACAGAGTCTTACTGTGTCACCCAGGGCAGAGTGCTGTGGCATCACCATAGGTCACAACAACTTCAAACCCGGGCTCAAGTTATCTTCCTGCCTCAGCCTCCCGAATAGCTGGGATTACAGACACCCACCACAACACTTGGCTAATTTTTCTATTTTTAGTAGAAATGAGGTCTTGCTCTTAATCAGGTTGGTCTTGAACTCTTGAACTGAGGCGATGTACTCACTTCAGCCTTCCCCAGAGTGCTGGGACTACAGGTATGAGCCACCACACCCTGCCAATTGACAGTTTTTTCTTTTTCTTTCTTTCTTTTTTTTTTTTTTTTCTTTTTTTGAGACAGAGTCTATGTCCCCTCAGCACAGTGCCATGGCATCACAGCTCACAGCAACCTCAAACTCTTAGGCTTAAGCGATTCTCTCGCCTCAGTCTCCCAAGTAGCTGGGACTACAGGTGCCTGCCACAACGCCTGGCTACTTTTTGGTCGTAGTTGTCATTGTTGTTTGGCAGGCCTGGCCTGGGCTCAAACCCACCACCTTCAGTGTATGTGGCTGGCCTGCTAGCCACAGAGGCACAGGCTCTGAGCCAACAGTGTTTTCTTTTAGTGCCTTAACCATCAGCCCACTGCCTTCAGGGCTCCAGTTTCTTAGGAGAAATCTAATCCCCTCACTGAGAACCCTTGTATGTGACAAGTCTCTTTTCTCGGGTTTCTGCAGTCTGATTATGATGTCTCTCAGGGTGGGTCCATCCGAGTTCATCCCATCTGCTGCTCATTTAGCTTCTCGATGTTCATATTCACAGCTTTCCTCCCTGATTCTCTCCACCTCTTTCTCACTCTTGGTTCCTTTCCAGACCCCGACAATGCCTCTGTTTGTCCTCTTGACATCTCTCTTCGCTTTTCCACAGTCTTTTTTGTGTGTGTTTTGTAAGAGACAGGAATCTCATTACATTACTAGTCTCAAACTCCTGGCCTCAAACGATCTTCCTACCTTGGCCTCCCACCACAACCCAGCTTCTCAGTCTTTTTTTTTTTTTTTTTTCTATTTATCAGACTCAATAATTTCCACTGTCCTAGCCTCAAGTTTGCTCTTTCCTCTGCCTGCTCAGATTTGTCTTTGACTCCCTCTAGTGAATTTCTCAGGTAGCATATTTAAGTATCTTTCAGACAGTTGTTATAGTCTTTGTCTAACAGATCTGCCAACACATCTTTCTCAAGGACAGTTTCTGTTGAATTTTTTTCCTTGAATAGGCCATGCCCTCTTGTTTCTTTGTATGCCTTGTGATTTTTTGATGAAAATGGGACATTTGAATCCAATAATGTAGAAACTCTGGAAAACAGGATTTTCCCTTCCCCAGGGTTTGTTGTTTTTTAAGTGTTGTTATTGTTTATTGTTTTGGTTTTTTGACAGTCATAGGCTGTCTCTGTGCTAGGAGTCAGCCTGAGGGTTAGACTTAAGGTCTTCTCAGATCTTCCCTGAGCCCCAGCTTTCCCTGGCATGGCTTTTTATTTCCCTGTACACACAGTGCCTTTAATGTCTAGCTCCCCAAAGGAGAAAAAGAGAAAAATGAAAGAGGACAAAATAAAAAGGGCACTATCCCTTTGTATCTCCTGAAGTAGCTTAAGGAGAGAGGTGTACAGCAGGGTCAGAGCAATGGTGCACAACTGGGCCTCCTTCCTGCCCCTCTGCACTCAGAGCACAGGCCCCACGGCTAGAGGACACGGCCCCTGTGTCACCTGCTCCCAGAAGCTGCCCCAGGAACAGTGCATGTACAGCACCAAGCTCAAAGCTGAAACAGACTGAAAGCCACTGTGGAGCCTCCCCCTGGCTGCAAACCACCTGGGGACTCGAAGGCTTGCACTAAAGGAGCTTGCTCTAAAGGAGTTGCACAGACAGATTCGACCAGACCACTGGTGCCTAAGCGAGAGGAACCCTGCCATGCTCCTACAGCACTTCCCACCCAGGATCCTCAGAAATAGGGTTTATTATTTTTTTTTAGAGACAGAGTCTCATTTTATCGCCCTGGGTAGAGTGCCACAGCGTCACAGCTCATAGCAACCTCCAACTCCTGGGCTTAGGTGATTCTCTTGCCTCAGCCTCCTGAGTAGCTGGGACTACAGGCGCCCACCACAACGCCCGGCTATTTTTTTGTTGTTGCAGTTTGGCCAGGGCCGGGTTTGAACCCACAACCCTCAGTATATGGGGCCGGCTCCCCACCCACTGAGCAATAGGCACCACCCAGAAATAGGGTTTCAGTGTTTTCTTTTTTTGACTGTCAACTTCTATGCTTTAAAAAGATAACAAACAAGCTGCTAACAAAGATGTCCATCCAGTTTGCTAAAAGACTCATATACACCTAGAAACAAGGGGTCTGACAAGGAGTCTGGGCCAGTTCAGTCACCCCCCCCGCCTGGGGCACCATGTTCCCAAACAGTTCCAGCACAGGCTTCCCTCTCAGACCCTGAGAGTGGAAGTGCGACAGAAGTCCTACAGAATCACGGCTGCTTTGGCTCTAAATAACTTCACCTACCCTGGGAACAAGCCACAGGCACAGAGTTTTGCCACAGCTATATAACTTTATCACCACACCTCAGTTGACATGTGGACCTGCTTGTCCTGCCAGCTAGGGTCAATTTACAAGTGCAGCAGGAAGAAAAAGAACAGGCCTTTGGAGATCATTGCTACAGCAATTTTTTAAATTAATCAAAAAGGGCCGGGCCCAGTGGCTCACACCTGTAACCCTAGCATTCTGGGAGGCCGAGGCAGTTAGACTGCCTGAGCTCATGGGTTCCAGACCAGCCTGAGCCAGAGTGAAAGAAACCTCATCTCTAAAAATAGCAGGGCGTTATGGCGGGCGCCTGTAGTCCCAGCTATTCAGGAGACTGAGGCAAGAGGATCACTAAGGCCAAGAGTTTGAGGTTGCTGTGAGCTAAGACACCATGGCACTCTATCAAGGATGACAAAGTAAGACACTGTCTCAAAAAAAAAAATTAAATACATAAATAAAATAAAACTAATCAAAGGGATGACAAGAAATTACAACTTGGCTCGGCGCCTGTAGCTCAGCAGCTAGGGCACCGGCCACATACACTTGGGCTGGAGGGTTCAAACCCAGCTGGAGCCTGCTAAACAACAATGACAACTACAACAAAAAAATATCTGGGTGTTGTGACAAGCATCCCAGCTACTTGGAAGGCTGAGGCAAGAGAATCGCTTAAGCCCCAGAGTTTGAGGTTGCTGTGAGCTGTGATG
>CAUYPK010016695.1:0-21207 GCA_963574355.1 Loris lydekkerianus | reverse complement strand
GATGGAGATTTTACCTCTTTCATGTTTACATGGATGGAGCTGGAACATATTCTCCTTAGCAAAGTATCCCAGGAATGGAAGAAAAAGTATCCAATGTACTCAGCCCTACTATGAAGCTAAACTATAGCTTTCACATGAAGGCTGTAACCCAACTAAACCACAAAAATAGGCGGAAAGAGCCATGGAAGGGGAAGGGTGGGGGGAGGTTGGGGTGGAGGGAGGGTAATGGGTGGGGCCACATCTATGGTACATCTTAGAATGGGTACAGGTGATTGCACTAATGTACATAGCTATGATTTAACAATTAAAAAAAAGTGAAAAAAAAGAAAAAGAAAAAAGAAAACTTTCAGGAAATAAGGAATAGGCAGAAACTTCCTCAACTTGGTAAAGAGCATCTAAAAAATAATATATAGCTAACGTCACACTTAATTGTGAAGACCTTTTCCCCCTAAAATTAAGAAAAAGGCAAATATATGTTCTCTCTCTCTAGTGTTACTCATATTGTACTTGAATTCTACTTGAGTAAAAGATCAAAGAAGCAATAAAATTTATACAGGTTGGAAGTGAAAAAATAAAATTGTCTTTATTCTAATGTGATAATTATAGTTTATATAGAAAACAAATAATCTCCCCAAAACCTTCTGCAAGTAATAAACATTAATGCAACATAAAAATAAATGGGCATCTGACAACTTTGATATTGACTATGTATTAATAATGAAAATCTCTCTATTTCTCCAGAATTTCCATAAAATGTGCTACCAGTATAGATACCTTTTTGACATTTTTTTAATTTTTAAAATGTAAGTGGAAATTTTAAAAAATGTCAAAGTTCCACACATAGGTTGACTTGGTAAGGAAGAGAGTTAACAGGTGCCAATGCCTAAAATGAAACAAATTAGAATGGTGGTTCCCAGTCAAAGGGAAGTGATTTCTCTCCCTCCCCTCTCACCCCAGGGAACTTGAGGCATTATCTGTAAGCACTTTTGATTGTCTGCCTGGGGCAGGGTGGGGACAAAGGGCAGAAACTGGCACTGAGTAGGCAGAAGCCAGAGATGCTGCCAAAATCCTGCAGTTCACAGGACAGCCACCCACAGGAAAGAATTGTCCAGCCTAAAATGTCAACCATCCCAAAGCTGAGAAATCTTGATTCAGAGGAAGCAAAATATCTGAAATCAGACATAGCCATTAGAACTTAAGAGTCCTGTAGAATTCACAAAAATTTCGAAGACAACATTAGGCTTTCTACAATGTATAGAGTCTACAGTTTGAACCAATGTTACTTAAAATATCAGGAAGAAGGTGATTCTGGTTAACATCTGGGGTTTGCCATCACATAAAATAATGAATTGGTGAAAGTTATTATTTGCAAGTGACAGAAATCAACTCTAGGGAAATTGAGTAGGAAAGGAATGTATTAAGCAATAGTGTGTAGCTCATAGACTCTCTGCAAGGGCTGAAGAACTTGGCTTGGAGACTAAGCAGGAAAAGACAACTGGTACAAGCACAATGGGCCTCTGAAGACATTGGTGCCTCCACCACTGGCACAGATACTGCTGCAAGGAATGAAGGATGTGTGTATCAGCAATCTGGACAGAATGTCTGCTTCAGAAAAGAAAAGGGAAAAGAATCTCATTTTGAAAGCACATAAATGTCTTCCAGCCTTAACATTAGAAGGCAAAAATTCAGCCTCTTTAGCTCAAAACCTCAGGGTCATCTTTGACCCTGCAACTGCCATCCAAGTTAGAGTACACTTGGATAATTCTATGTCCTCCTAGCTGCTCTCTGTTTTCAGTCTCCCACTTTTAACCAGCAGTACATCCACTGCTGGATTCACCACTGCAGAGCACCACGTGGATCATGGTGCTTCCCTGCAAAGAAATTCTGCTTAAGTCCTCTTTCCAAAAGAAACTGTAATTTGATATCACTCAGCCACTCTGTGATATGATCTGACCTCATGTTTCAGTCTTTTCTGCCACTGCTCATCCAGAGAAATGGTTTGCTTTTTGAGCACTGACAAATCAGGCACATGGTTTTCCTTCCTCTGCACTTTTGTTCTCACCTTACTCTCCTTGAAGACATTTTTTCTCCTTTTCTTTATTGAAATCTCACAGCCATTCTTTAACATCTTGCTGAAAACTCACAGAATAACAGTACCAAACACTTACTGTGTGACCTTGATAAAAATCAGTATATTATCTCTGAACGCATCAAAGTACAAAATGGAAATCAGATTGTCTATGGTACTCATCGGTAGAACTGGTAGCCCTGAACCCAGAGTCTTGAAGTAGCTGGGGGTGGAGGAGAGGCGCGAGAGCTAGAGCACAGCGCTCTCTGATGCAGTAGGATTCTTTTCCAAGTCCATCCTTTATCACAGATCTCAACATTACAACCTAACATATAGAGCACAGTACCTCATGGTAATCTTTTCTTCCAGTGTTTTTAAAATGGCCAGCTTTTAGTAACACTCCCATGGAATGGTTCTGGACGTTGTAAACACTTCAGTCTCTCTTCATAGAGTATATATTTAATGGAGTCACTTCTCAGTTCTCAAACTACAATCTCGAGTGCATAATAAATACAGTAGATTCTCCATCATGGACCACCTCCTTACACTGAACTAAATTAGCACCGACTGGACATGCACCACATGTATATTTCAGTGGGCCTAGTTTCTTATGTTGACCACCTCTATAAGTTGACTAGTTTGTTACTATCCCTTAGGTGGTCAACTTACAGAGGTTCTATGGTATTGCATTTCTTCAAATTAACTAAATTTTAATTCTGAGCCTTCATTTAATTGGTTTCTAGGAAACTCAAAGCTCTGTTATTTTGGTGGTTCTCCCATTATGGAAATCAAAACAAAAGATTACCTTAACTCCCCCATGATGGAGAGTATGATGGTCAATTTTGTTTCTCTTGACTGGATCAAGAGATATCTAAATAACTGCACAGCATTACTGCTGGGTATGTCTGTGAGGATGTTTCTGGAAAGAGACTGGCATTTAAATCTGCAAACTGATTAAAGAAGATCAGGCCTCAAATGTAGGTCGGCACTATCCTCATGGGCCTGGATGGAACAAAAAGGCAGAGGAAAGCTGAATTCCTTCTGTCTCTCTCGTGTGTGTAAGCATCCCCCATGTGGAGCCGGGGCAGCCTTCTTCTCCTGCCACTGGGCATTAGAACTCCAAGCTTTCTATTGTTTGGACTCTGGGGCTTGCCAATTTCTCTGGCCTTTGGTTTCTGACTGAGAGTTACGCCATCAACTTCCCGGCTTCCAAGGCTTCAGGCTTGGACTTAGTTACGCTACCAGCTTCACTGGTTCTCCAGCTTGCAGGCAGCTTCCTGGGGGACTTCTCAGCCTCCATAATCATGTAATCCAATTCCCTCAATAAATCTCTTTAACTGTCATCTACCTACCTGTCTCCTATTGGTTCTATTGCTCTAGCGAATCCTGGCTAATACAAAAAGTAAAATAAAAGTGCATTTCATGGTGTTTAGAAATAGGTAGACATAGGTTAAAAAGTAATCTAAAACTATAAAGTCAATGGAAATATAGATAGCAATACAGAAACAGACCGAAACATCTCATTGCTGGAGAATGATAATATTCTTCTTGAAGCTAATGCTTGAAGCTACTTAGAAGGCTCATTTGAAAATCACTTGAACCTAGGATTTTGAAGTTGCTGTGAGCTATGACTCTATGGCCCTCTTTTCAGGGTGACAGAGTATGTGTCTCAAAAAAAAAATTTCAAATTAAAATAACAAAAGGAGATATCATACATAAAGAAATAGTACAGTACCTAGCACACTAAATCAGTATTCACTGGTCATAGTAATCACAATAGTTGTTGTAATAGAAAAAGCCAAAGAAAGATCACATCTACAAATTTATTTATTATGGGAACAAAAAGAAATGAGACAGTAAGTCAGCAAGTTGGCATCTTCAAGATAATGAAAGAAGATTGACTTGAGTGATATAGGCACAGAAAGCAATAAAAATAAGCAAAGAAGACATTTCAAGATTAGTAATATAAGAGTATATTTTAAAAACTACTTAGAAAAGGGCCAGGTGCAGTGGCTCACACCTGTAATCCCAGCACGCTGGGAGGTTGAGGCGGGTCGATTGCCTGAGCTCACAGGTTTGAGACCCTGAGCCAGAGCAAGACCCTGTCTCCAAAAATAGATGGGCATTGTGGCAGGCACTTGTAGTCCCAGCTATTTGGGAGGCTGAGGCAAGAGGATTGCTCAAGCTCAAGAGTTTGAGGTTGCTGTGAGCTATGAAGCCATAGCACTCTACCAGGGTGACAAAGTGAGACTTTGTCTCAAACAAACAAAAAACTACTTAAGAAAGTAGGAAAAGACTAAATTCTACTACAAAAAAAAAAAAAAAAATGAAATTTGTGACATGGAATACTATTGCAGAAGAAACAGACAAACGTATAATAATCATTTTTAAAAAGTGAGAACAATAGATATAAAAAACAAAGATTAGAGGTCAATTTAATACTATGGCCAGTCCCAGGTGTGGATGAATTAATGGATTCTTCTCTCTCCTCTCCCCACCCCACCGCACTCACACAGTCCATATTCGAGAGCAATGAGTCACAACAGTTTACTAAGACCTGTGCGGGACATAGAACGAGGCCCTCCTCAAAGAAATCTGAAGCTTAATCCCCAGAATCTGTGAATTCTGCAAAGGGAAATTAAGGCTGCTGATCAGTTGACATTAAAATAGAGAGATTATCCTTCATTATCTGTGTGTGCTCAGTTTGTTATAAGTATTCTTACATGTGGAAGGCAGCAGAGTTAATGTCAGATTCATGTGATGTTAAGAAAAAGTTGACCTAAGCAAGGCACAGTGGCTCACATCAGTAATCCTATCCCCCTGGGAGGCTGAGGCAGGAGGATCTCTTGAAGTTGAGACCAGCAAAAGCAAAGTGAGACCTGGTCTCTAAAAGAAAGAAAAATTAGTCCCTCATGGTGGCAGGTGCCTGTAGTCTCAGCTACTCTGAGGCTGAGGCAGGAGAATCACTTGAGCCCAGGAGTTTGAAGTTGCTGTGAGCTATAACACGAAAGCACTCTAGCCTGGGCAACAGAGTGAGATTCTAGCTCACAGCAACCTCAAACTCTTGGGCTGAAGCAATCCTCTTGCCTCAGCCTTGTGAGGAATCAAGTCTTCCACCACAACGCTCGGTTAGTTTTTCTATCGTTAGAAGAGAGAGATGGGGTCTCGCTCTTGCTCAGACTGGTCTCCAACTACCGAGCTGAAGGGCTCCTCCCACCTCGGTCTCCCAGAGTGCCAGGGTAATAGGTGTGAGCCACCATGCTGGCCCTATGAAGAATTTTTCACAAGACTCTTTAGGCACATGTTTTCATTTCTCCTAGATAAAACCCTGAGAGTGGAATTTTGGACAAAAGGGAGATGTATGTTTAACTTATACAAAACTGCCAAATGCTTTTCCAAAGTGGTTGTGCTGTTTACATTTCCACAAGCAGTGCCTGACAGTTTTGGTTGCTCCACATCCTTGACAAAATTGCTATTGTCTGACTTTTTAATTTTGGCAATTTTATTGAAGAGGTAGTGATATCTCATTGTGTTTTAATTAACATTCCCCTGATGGTTAATAACACTGAACACTTTGTGTTCTTTGCCTATTTGTGTGTGTATGTGTATATTTATATACTTTGTGTGTGTGTGTATATATATATATACTTTTTTTTTTTTTTTTTTGAGGCAGAGTCCCATGATCTCTCATAGCTCACAGTAACCTCAAACTCTTGAGCTTGAGTAATCCTCTTGCCTCAGCCTCCTGAATAGCTGGGACTACAGGCACCAGCCACAACGCCCAATTATTTTTTTTCCCCCCGTTTCTAGTAGAGATGGGGTCTCATTCTTGCTCTAGCTGCTTTTGAAATCCTCAGCTCAAGCAATCAACCAGCATTGGCCTGCCAGAGTAATTAGAGGCATGAACCACCACACCCTGCCTGTATATATCTTTTCTTTGTGCAATGTTTAAATTATTTTGCCTATTTTTAAATGGATTGTTTATCTTATTACTGAATTGTAAGAATTTCCTAGAGAGATATGGGTCCTTTGTAAGATATGTAAAGTCCACTTAAGGAATTTTTTAATTTTATATTATTGCTTTCTGTGACTTAAGAAATCGTTGCTATTCCCAAATTGCAAAAACATTCTCTTTTGTTTTCTTCTAATAAGCTTTATAGTTGTAATGTTTACATTTAGGGCTATATGCCAGCTCATACATGTTTTTGTACAAGTATAATAATTTTTCTTTTGTTAATTTTTTAATAATATGAGAATACAAATGATTAGGTTACAATATTTGCATTTGTTTGGTAAAGTCCCTGTTGTAATTATGTCCCATACCCAGAAAGTGCGCCATATATCCTCACATGGAGCTCATTAGGTGGGAGTTCACCAATCCCCCTTGCTCCTCCCCTTTCCCCAACCCTTCCCCCAATGCGTTTACTAATTTTTGTGTATAGTATGAATTTATACTAAATTTTGTATATAATATATGCATATTATATTTTCTTCCATATGGAGATCAGTTGTTCCAGCCAGCACCATTCATTGAAAAGACTTCTTTTTTCATTGAATTATTTTGATACTTCTGTTGAAAACCAAGTGACCATAGAAATAGAAATCTAGTTCTGAATCCTCTATTCCATCCATGTATCTATTTACATAGATAAATATAATAGGTTTTTGATGCTATTTGGATAGACTTTTTTCATTTGGTGTCTAGTTGGTAGTAGTTTTCAGTGGCTGTTATAACAAATTACCATAAACAGGACGTCTTAAGACAACAAAAAAATGTATTCTCTGTACAATTCTGGAGGTCAGAAGTCTGTCATCAGTGTCACTGGCCTGAAATCGAGGTGTTCGCAGGATGGCACTCTTGCTGGAAGCTCCAGGGAGAATTCGTTGTTCACTTATTCCATCTTCTTTTTTTTTTTTTTTTTTTTTTTTGATTTATCTCATCTTCTTGGAGATTGGAGTGATGCAGCCATCACTGCAGGCTGCTGGTGTTCCTTAGTTTATGGCGGCATCACTCCAATTTCTGCCTCTGTTTTCACATTGCCTTCTTTGTGCATACGTGTGAAACTCTCCCTCTTCTAAGGATACAAGAAATGAAATTTTGATGCCATTTGGATAATCTAGGACAAATCTCCCAATCTCAAGATTCTTATCTGCAAATACTGATTTTTCCCAAATAAGGTAGCCTTATAAATTCCAATTTAGGACACCTTACACAGGTGTTTCTGCAAGTATACAATAATATAATTTTATCACTATTAGTTTTGCATTCGGAGACCCTCCTTAACTCACTAATTATTTCTGGAGGGTTTTTTCATATTAATTTCTTGAGGTTTTCTATGTAATAAGTCATATCAGCTAAAAATGTTATGCTTTATATTTCTTTTTCTTGAACTATTGCACTGCATATAATACACTTAATCTTAAAAATATAAACTTGTAAAACAATGTGTATGTAATCATTTACAAGAAATTTCAACTTTGTGTAGTTTCACAAGGGTTAATGTGACCCACGACTTCACCTTTATAAAGACAACTCTCAAGGGTGGCACCTGTGGTTCAAAGGAGTACGGCATTGGCCCCATCTACTGGAGGTGGCGGGTTCAAACCCGGCCCCATCCAATAAAAAATAAAAAATAAAAAAAAAAAAGACGACTCTCACAAATTCATATTGCAAGTCTCACCTCCCTCTGGAACTCCAGGATTTCTTCATAGATTTCTTTTCACCTGGATCACTTATTAATACTTCAGCATTTATCATCACTCCAAAGCCAGCATTGTCATCTTCCCCACTTCTCCTTGAAATAAGTTCTCTGTATCTGTTACTGTTACTAATACTGTCTACTCACTCCAGCTTGAAACCCCAGTCTTTTTTTTTTTTTTTTTAAAGAAGGAAAGAGAAGCTTATTACTTTGCCAGCAAAGGAGGAAAATGGCAAACAATAGTCTCAAAATTCAAATTCCTTCTTCTATGCAGAAGCACAGAGGTTTTAAAGGTTCTAAGCCCATAGTCCTATCTTGGGCCAAGACGATCTTGTGGCCTCTGCCCAGATTCATCCCATCTTCAGCTAAGAATTTTGTTACCTCCCACCCAGAAGATTTCCTTCAGCTATCTCCTGTGGCACAACCAGAAACATTCCCTGCCCACTACAGACCACTGGCCTAAGGCAGAGAAACAGGTTTCAGGTCCTCAAACCTTGGGGAGACAGGAAATATTTTAGGCAATTTTTTTTCATGCCCTTCCCTCTGTGATACATACCTCACTATCAATTCAGTTTCCCCCTTCCATAGCCATGGTATGAGAGGCAACATAGTACTTAACCTCAGGGTGCTAAGAAGGGTCTTTCTTAAGCTATTTCTTGGAGATTTAACTTAAGCCTGCTTCTAAAGGGTGATCCTTATCTGAAGGAGGAGAAGTGGCAGTACCTTATTCCATGTAATTTTCATTCTGGATATAAGGCTTTGCTTACTTGCTGGGTTACCCATGCTACAAAGGAGGGTTCATTATTTCATGAGTGATTACAGGACATTGTATAGCATATCCAAGTATAGATAGGAGGAAGCAAGGTTTGCCCCAATAGACACCACCAAGGAGTAGCCCAGACATAGTGATTTCTTGAGCAGGAGTTGCAGAGCTGCCTCTGTGGCTGCCTGCCCAGTGTCCATTACCAGCCCCCCAATCTCTATCTGCTTGGCCTGTTTTCCTGGACTGCTGATTCTCATCATCCTGTCGTCCTCCTCCCCACTCGTCTTTGATTCCTGTCCCTAATTCCTGCATTTAGTTTTCCATTGCTTTAAATACTCGGACCTATCTTTCAAATGATCTCTTATGTCTCTCGCCACTGCCAAACTTACTTTAGCTCAGAACCCTCACACGTGACTTTGTCAGTAACATCCTTCTACTCTTTCTAACCCTCAGTTTCTGTCTTTACAAATGTATCTTTTTCTGTTTTTACAGGATTATGTTTGTTAAACCCACTTGATTACAAAATAATCTTGCCTCTGTGGCAGGTGCTGCAGCTGCCCCTCCCTGGGACCTTAGTGTGCACCACATCACACTGAGGGTTACTTTTCCCATGTCTGTCTGTCTCCCTAAATGGATCAGGCGTGGTTGAAAGTAGGGCTGTGTTTTACTCTTTTATATATATAGTCACAGGTCAGAGTTCACAGGAAATGATTTCTAAATGCTCGTTGATGGGGATTGTAACATGTTTTGAGGACTGGAGAAAGTTTGATAAATGATGACAGTGCAAATATGTATGACTCATCTAGTTGTTTTCTCTCCAGAAAATCGCAGAGGAAGGGCACAGCATGGTAGATCTGAGCCATCTCCCGGGAACAATTTTGCAAACGCTTTTATTGTAGAAATTTAGATATAAAACTACTGAAAACAAATGCAAACATTTCAATTTCCATTGACCTCTTTTATTACCTACTTCTCTTTTTAAAGATTCCTGATTTATTATCACTCTGAAAAAGATCTTTTTGCATGTCAAGGTATATATTTTCAGTTTTACATGGTGGATTGCTCAATTCTTGGCTGAATCTGAAAATTTACTTTAAAATAGTAAAATTATTTTATGACTTTTGGATCAGAAAAACAGTTCTATTTGTTGTTTTTTGTTTGTTTTGGGTTTTTTGAGACAGAGTCTCAGGCTATCGCCCTGAGTAGAGTGCCATGGCGTCGTCATATCTCATAGCATCCTCTAACTCCTGGACTCATGCTATTCTTTTGCCTCTGTTTTTGTATTTTTAGTATAGACAGGGTCTCACTGTTGCTCAGGCTTGTATCAAATTCATGCACTCAAGCAATCCACCTGCCTCGGCCTCCCTGAGTGATAGGATTACAGGCGTGAGCCACTGTACCTGGCCCAGAAGAATATTTCTAACATCTATTTTTTTTTTTTTAAGTAATCAATGCACACATTAACAAAACCAAAGTATAAAGGTTTTACAAAAAGTCTCCCTCACATATGACCCAACAAACTCAACTCCCTCCCTGACCCTGCCCTTCACTAGGACTTATCAACTCAAATACTTTCTTGGGTCAGGCATGCAACATGAATGAGTAATGCAGGTGTGTTTGTTGTATGTTGCCATATTACACTGTATCCTTTCAACATCACATAATTTACTTGTATAGTTGTGTTCTTCAACAACAACAAATGTTGTTCCTCATTATTTTAGAAATACCTGACCCTTTCCGTTTTTCTTTTTCTCACTTTTGATAGAAATAGTGGCTCTTTGTCTCTTCATTTTACTAAAAAAAGTAAAAGCACAGCTTCACGATATAGATGTATAGTAAATGATACATTCAATTTAAGGAAGATTTCAGAAAGGAGTGTGAACTGCTAGAAGACTTGACTGGGTAAAGGACAAAACCACTCCTTGACTCTTGATTCTAAGAAATTTTTTGCATGTAAAAAATGAGGATTGATGTTGGCAGGCCTTCTGATATTTTGATATAATTTTTTTCTTTTTTTAACTGTAATTTCCTACTGTAATATCAAATACTAGAACTTATTCCTTCCCTTCCTCCAACTGTACTATTTATTTAATTATTTAATTATTTACTTATTTGAGACAGCATCTCCCTCTGTCATCCTGAGTAGGGTGCTATGGCATCATAGCTCACAGCAACCTTAAACTCTTGTGTTAAAGCAATTCTCGTGCCTCAGCTTCCTAAGCGGGGACTGTAAACACCCACTACAATGACTGGCTAATTTTTCTATTTTTAGTGGAGAAAAGGACCTCCTTCTTACTCAGGCTGATCTTGAATTCCTGAATTCAAGCAATCCACCTGCCTCAGCCTCCTAGAGTGCTAGGATTACAGGTGTGAGCCACTGTGACTGGCTAAGTATGACTTGTTTTAATGTGCAATTTCTTATTTTTTACATGTTGACAACAAATCCAATATTATTTTTAAAACACTGGATAGGCCAACACTGTGCAAGCCAAACAAAATAGGTCCACCATTTGGACCAATGGTGACAGTTTGATTATAGAACAGTCTATTTCTTTTTCTCTTATAATACTAAGTGTGTATTAGCGATTACACACAGGATATACACATCTACTTCATAGTTTTTCATGTCTATTAGGTGCGTAATTTGTTTAACCAGTTCCTATCTATGAACATTTTTGTTGATTCCATTCTTTTGCTATTTCATACAATGCAGAAATACAGAAATAATCATCATCTTGTGTACATCTTTGCACATGTGAGAAACAACTAGAAAGTAACAGTAACAAAGACATTTTCACACAATTTTAGAAAGATACATTATGCATAGGTCAGTATAGGAAGCTTCTATCTTGATCTTCCATTAAAATAGTCACCATGAAAAAAACAATAAAGAAAATTCCCCTAATCCAACATTTGGGAAATTACTATCAATGGCTGGGTCTATAGGTAGCAATGCTGTGAGTGGATGGGTCCAGACTCGTAATTCTGACAATTAAGAAAAAAGGAGTTTTCTTTATTTTGTATGTGTGGGGGTGGGGGGGAGGGAGAAGAGGATAGTGTCCTTAAAGAGGGCACACAGTACACTTCGATTTTAGTCTCTCAAAATGGGCTCATTACCTTTGGTAGGCCACATTCCTTTTACAGGCCCTAATTTCCTTAGAAAACATTTAATAATGGAGTTGGAAGGGGAAAGGGTATTTAAAGCCATGGAATTGACTTATATTACCCATGAAGAGAATATAAACACAGAAAGAAAGGGACGCAGTCTGGTCTGAGATTCGGACTCCCAAAGGAGACTGGGGAGGAGCAGCTTCGGAGAGAAGGGAGACGGTGACCCCGGACAACCAGATTGGCGCGTAGATTTAGTAGACCCTCAGCTAAATGCTGCTGAGAGGTCCAGAGACTCCAGACAATGTGGAATTGTTGGAGACCCTCACAAGGAACGTGTCAACAAACTGCTGAGCTTAAAGCCAGGTGAAAGCCAGTTCAAGAGTGGACAAACTCATTTTTGATGCCTTTGTAAATTACACAAGCTTATTCCAAACCCATAGGTGCAGAGATTCTAAGGCACTCAACATATCCGGGACTCTTCCTCCCGCCTCCCAAGATTGTTCTAAGGATATGAAAGTGCTTTTAAACTAAGACACCCAGCAAAGGAATCCGGCAAATGAGCAACTATTAGTTTTTATTCCTCTATTCTACCACTGTATTCATTTTGCACTCTCTGGGTTTCTCAATACCTAAACGTTAATAAGCTGGTCGCAAGCGGAGAACCTTTATCAATCCAGAATCCAAGGCTCTCCCCGCGCTGATCCCCACGAGGTCCTCCCCTCCCCCACCCTTTTCCCAGCCTTCCAGCTGGGCGGCTAATTCAGAATTCTAACCAGAAAACAAAGACCGCAGGGCGGGGCGGCGCGGGGCGGGAGGAGGCGGAGTAGCTGGGGCCCTCCAGAGGCTTTGGGCGCATGCGCTAGTCCTCCACGGACCGTTTGCGCTGTGCGCCTAAGAAGCGTGGGGTGCTTGTTTCCTTGACGGACTGAGTACGGGTGCCTGGCAGGCTTTTGCGGAAGTCCCTGCGCCATTGGGTGGGCCTCGGCGGCTGCTCTGTGTCCTTGTTACTGAGAGTCTCTTCCTGGGTCATTCCTAGAGCAGGAGCCGGACTGGGGCTTATAAGGTGGCTCCTGCGTGGCCGTCTCGGCACCTGTGTGACTTTCCCGCTGGCGGGATGTGGCGACTACGTCGGGCCGCCGTGCCCTGGTAAGTGCAGCCTCAGATCTGGCTCCGTTATTTCTGGGGCATCTTGAGAACAGGCTTGTCCCATCACTATCTCCAGAATGTGCAGATAACTCTCAGGGCAGGTCGGGGGCTGTTGGATAATTTCCGGATATTTTTGAGCATCCAGAGTGACAGAAGCCCCCCCTGGCTGGCTGCAATACCAGCCCTTGTCTTTGTCCCTTTCCAACTCGAAAATTCTGGACGCCTCTCAATCTTGGCACGTCTCTAGTCTCCTTTTGTCCCTGTCTTTTTACACCTTTGTGTTCTCGGTGTTATCACTGTCTCTGGTTGCTTCTTTTTTCCTGTCCTCTCCCTGCCCAGTTTGTCCATGAAGCGCCCCTTCCGCGTTTCTTTTAACCCTTGCTGTCTTTTTCTTCCACCTCCACGCCATGTGTACACATTGCACTTGCAGGTACTTCTGCTCTTCTCCTGGGTGCAGGGTCCTCTGTCTCTTTCTCTAACCGGCTGATTGGAGTCAGAACTAGAGCGATGACGCACACGGTGGCAGAGGTGGTGATTAGAGATGCCCTCTTAATAGCGGCTTTTTTCAGTGTTTAGGGAGAGAGACTTGCTTTTTAAATGCAAAGTAGTCAATGTGGCAAAGTAGTCAATGTGGCACCACTTTTCAGATCACGTATTGTTTCCCTGGCCTGGTTTAATCTGAAGTACAAAATCATAGAAGTCCTTTTATTTTTGTGAGTTACTATATACATTTTAATGAGATTAAATTTGATTTTATTTCTGTACGTAGTGTTTTGTTCTTGAAGGTATTTTTAGATACCTTTAAGCTTAACTCACTGTTGCAGGCATTTGGTGGTGATGCCTCAAGCATGGTTGGAAAAACTTGCTTTTTCTGAATTAACCCGACCTCTGAACACCTGTCTTGGGTTTTTTCCCAGAATTTTTTTAAAATGTTGTAGATAATTTATAGAATTTATAAAGAATAGAATCCTTTATTTTATCAAGGTTAACTGAGGTCCAAATACGGAACTAGATGACATATAATAGTTACAGTGTTCCTTAGTCAATTAGAATAATTGCAGTTATTTTAAATCTCTTGGAATTTTGATTTTTGAGTAAATTCACAGACCTTGGTATTAAAGTTTATTATTTACAGCCTTTGTGTTTCTGTTTCCTAATATTTAGTGAGGAAGCATATCTATCTTTGTTGAAATAAAAAAAAGATTGCAGAAAGAGCATGCTCTGTTGGAACACTTAAGATATAAAAAAAAACTTTAAAAATTGAGTTTCAAAACAAATTGATTTGTAACTATTATTACTGCTTTATTCAATTGGATGTTGTAGGGCTAAATTGCTTAATATTTCTAAAGTTACTGTGGATGCCATAAAGTCCTGGCTTTAAAGTGTCTCATGTTGATAACAATTTTAGCTACCTGAAGAAGTAGGGATGTGCAAAGTCAGAAGTCAAGCTCTGGAATTTGCCTTTCACTGCAGTTCCTTAGCATGTTTTAAAGGAATACAGTTGAACTCCCACTTTTTTTTTTTTTTTTTTAAGACAAAGTCTCACTTTGTCATCCTCGGTAGAGTGCAGTGGTGTCATAGCTCACAGCAACCTCAAACTCTTGGTCTTGGGCAATCATCTTGTCTCAGCCCCCATAAGTAACTGGGACTACAGGTGCCTACCAGAATTGCTGGCTATTTTTAGAGATGGGGGTCTCACTTTTGCTCAGACTGATCTCGAACTCCACCTCCCAGAGTGCTAGGATTACCGGCGTAAGACACCGCACCTGGCCTAAACTTCCACTCACATGGGACCATAAACCTTTTTTGAAATATATATATATATATATATATATATATATATGATCATACATATGTGAGCAGACCAATGACCAATATTTATTTGGGTGCAATAAATGACTTGTGTTAAGTTATAGGAAAAAGAACTATGTATTAGGAAATGGCGTATTGGTTAAAAGAGATGATAAATGAACAAGATAGTAGATGATTTCTAGGGGGAAACCTATTTTGCCTCACATTTGATTGTTAGTTTTGATTGAATAAGTCTGTGTATAAAATCCTTTTCCTTCAGAACTGTGAAGGCTTTGCTACATTGTTTTCTAGCATCCTTTGCTGCTGGTGAGAACTCTCATGACAATCTGATTTTTTTCATGTTTTTAGGTATCTTGTTTTTCCCTTTATGGAAACTTGTAGGATCTTTATCCTTTATCCAAAATTTCTCAAGGCTTTGTCCAAGCGTGGAGTTTTTGGTTTTTGTTTTTTCTTTTATCACTGTCTGGCTTGATAGTCAGTGGGCCTTTCCATTTCAAAGATTCCTATCTTCATTTCTGAGAAAATATTTTCTCTTGTTTCTTTATTTTCTTCCTTTCCTTTTTCCTTTTTCTTTTCTAGTTACCTATTAGGTCAATATTTGTTCTTTTAGATTGATCCTCTATGTCTGTGATTTCCAAATAGTATTTGCAGTTTTGGGCTGGGGCCGGGTTTTGAACCTGTCCACCTCTGGTATATGGGGCTGGCACCCCACTCCTTGGACCATAGGCGCCGCCTCCCCAAAAAATAGGGTTTTTACCCTTCATTTGTTGAGAAAAAAAAAAGCATGCAAAAACAAAAACATGCATGTACTGCAATGTGTGTACATGCGTGCTTACTTTTAAATTATATATATCTCTGTACTAATTGTTTACACGATATGTCTACCCTCCTATTATCTTTGAAGAATAAGATACAATACTTCATCGGGAAGCTTTGGTGCTTTCTTCTGCAATATCAGGGAATCATTTCATGTACCCTACAGGATACATTCCACCCCTATCTTTCCACCCACTTTGGATACCCTTCTGCGCATCACCTTTCTTTTATGTTTTCCACCTTTTTTCTACATACTGGGGAATTTCCTTAATTTATTTTCTATTCTTGCTATTTATTTATTTATTTTTTTTATATTGGCCATTGTAACCTTTATTTTCATGAACCTTTATTTTTTTATTCCCCTTCTTCCCAGGTACAGTCTGATCAGATGAACCTTTTTCTTTCATTAAAATCTTAAAAGATGTGTTTAATTCTATAAACTTTCTATTCTTCCATTGTTAGCTTTGAATAATAATAGGCATTCATTTTACATCTGCAGTATTTTTAGGAATCCATCAAAGAATACTAATTAGCATTTCATATCTCTGCTTTTTCTAGGCTTAATAATATTGTTTATTTTGGTCTTTTTAAGAGTTGATGGTTTTCTGTAAGAAACTGGTTATTTAATCATTTAAACACGAAGGACTAAAGATTGACGTAGATGCCTTGTGTGGGCTACCCTTCAATGAGAGGGCTGATTTAGCAAACTATTTTAGGTGTATAACATACTAAAGCAAGCTTCATTTTAGAACCTTTGAGGTGTGGGCAGATGATTTGAGCTTGGTATAAATGCCAGTATTGTTGAGGAGTTTCACTCTGGGAAGTCCTCCTTCCTCAAGCACACTTGGGAGCCTTAGTTCTTCCCTGGCAGATTGCTCAGCCTGGGGTAGTTGCTGTTGTTAACATTCAGCTGGATTGAAATGGGATGGAGTATGACCAAAGCATCCTTTCCTAGGATGGGACATCAGTAATGTCAGTTTCTTGTCTTTTCATTCTCTTCCTTGTATCTCAAGAAGATCTTTTTTGTGAAAAATAGTATTCTCCTGTATGAACACTGATCTTTTAGAATGTCTTCTTTAATTGGAAACCCTAGAAATAATTCTGAAGATACATTTCCAAGAAATGCTAGAATTTTGCTTTGAGGCAATTATCTCTTCCAGCGCACTAATTGAAGAACATTTTAAATGTAGTTACCTGAAATACTGGATTCTATTCTCCCCATCCTTGGCCCTGCCTCCTACCCATAGTTATTGATGCTGCCATCCTGGAAATAGGAATTTTAGGGATTTGGACATAAAAGAGGGATGAAATAATGAAAAGCAAAAGCGGGTTGGGCGAGGCTGCTCACATCTATAATCCTCGCACTTTGGGAGGCTGAAGTGGGTGGATTTCTTGAGCTCAGGAGTCTTACTCTGTCTCTACTAAAAATAGAAAAACTAGCTGGCATGGTGGTGGGTGTCTGTAGTCTCAGCTACTTGGGAGGCTGAGGCAAGAGGATCATTTGAGTCCAAGTTGGAGGTTGCTGTGAACTGTGCTACCACGGCATCCTATCCAGAACACAGAATTAGACTGTCTCAAAAAAAGAAAAGAAAGAAAAGCAAAAGCATCTTAGGAATGAACTCAGTCCTAGAATTCATCTAATTACTATATTTTTGAATTAACTCCTTTCTGAAAAATGCAAATTAATTTTTGAGGATTAAAATTTATACATTAAAGTTAGTGCAAAGTAATACTAAAATAACATTTATTGAGCACTTACTCTGTGCTGGCCAGTGGTCGGTTCTTTTACCTGTTTTATTGCAAATTAATTCTTCCAATAACATGTTCATTCAATAAATTTATTGTCTACCATTTGTGAGGCACTGGGGTAGACCTTGGAAATACAATGGTAAGCAACACAGTATGAAAACTAGTCCAGCTAGAGCTCTGACACTAGTGAGAGAGAGCTAGGAACCAGAATGTGCAAGTCTTTTTTTTTTTAGACAGATTCTCACTCTGTCGCCCTGGATAGAATGCCAGGGCATCATCATAGTTCACAGCAACCTCAAATTCCTGGGCTCAAGTGATCCTCCTACCTCAACCTCCTGAGGAGCTGGGACTATAGGTGCCTGCCACCACGCCTAGCTAGTTTTTTTTCTATTTTTAGTAGAGATGAGAGTCTCACTTTTGCTTAGACTGTTCTTGAACTCCTGAGCTCAAGGAATCATCCTGCCCTGGCCTCCCAGAGTGCTAGAATTATAAGTGTGGATCGCTGAATCCAGCAATTTTGCTATATATATATATATTTATATATTTATATATATTTTTTTTTTTGAGGCCGAGTCTCCCTATGTCTCCCTTGGTAGAGGAGTGCTGTGGCATCACAGCTCACAGCAACCTCAAACTCTTCTGCTTAAGCGATTCTCTTGCCTCAGCCTCCCAAGTACCTGGGACGACAGGTGCCCGCCACAATGCCTGGCTGTTTTTTGTTGTTGTTGTTGTTGCAGTTGTCATTGTTGTTTAGCAGGCTTGGGCTGAGTTTTAATCCTCCTGCCCTGGTGTATGTGACCAGCACTCTAACCACTGAGCTACAGGTGCCGAGCTACCTTTATATATTCTGAGTTTCAGGACAAGAGGAGACTTTAATCCCTTGGCTAATAAAAGTAGACTTACCTTTTTTTTTTTTTTTTTTTTTTTTGAGACAAAGTCTCAAGCTGTGCTCCTGGATAGAGTGCTATGACATCATAGCTCACAGCAATCTCCAACTCGGGCTCAAGCGATCCTCTTGCTTCAGTTTTTCTATTTTTGGTAGAGACAGGGGTCTTGCTTTTTGCTCAGGCAGGTCTTGAACTCGTGAGCTCAAGCAATCCACCTGCCTTGGCCTCCCAGAGTGCTAGGATTACAGGCGTGAACCCCTGCACCCTGTTGTGAGTTACTTTTCTTTTTTTTTTATAAGATGAAGATTTTGATTTATCTTGTAGGCAGAAGTTTAAAAAAAATAGTGAATGTTTACCAACTTAAGAGATGATAAATGTTTTTGTGACCAGAAGTAGTATTTACATGTAGAATTACAAATAAGCAGTGTGCCTAATCTCACATTATGATTTTTCCCCCCACAATTGAATCCTATTTCCCTCAGGTTTCCTGAGTTGGTGGATTCCTGTAGAGCAGTGTTTTTCAATCTTTTTTATCTCACGGCACACTTGAACCTATTAAACTTCCACAGAGCACTTAAATTATGTAGATTTTAAAAAATAGTAAAGAAAAGAACATACTTACTGTGCTTTGAACTTCTTCTGAAAATAATTTAATTAATGATCTTTAAAAAAATCTCGTGGCACACCAGTTGAAGATCGACTGCGGTAGAGTTTTGAATCAGAGCAAGGCCCAGCGTCATCCTGAGGGTTGTAGAGCAGGTGATGAGTACTGCATGATGTCACCGCAGCCTCCTCTCCAGAGCCACGTGTATTTCTGCATTTGCTGCTCCCACACTCCTTGCTTTACTGTCTCCTGTGGAAAGAATTGGGGCTTTACTCAGGCTGACCTGAGTTTTAATCCCTCTTCCACCATGCGTTAGTCATCCTACCTTAGAAAAACATAGTTTTAAAGAAAGAATTTTGTAAAATGAGAATACTTACCTTACTGGGTCTCTTCTGAGAGTAAGAGCAGCATTTATAAAAACATCTCACGTCTTGTGCTCAGTAGGAATTCGGGAAATAACCCCTTTCTCCCGTTACCCTTCTATATAGCATCATTTCTGTGTTCCTGTTCTTTTTCTGAGGTTTTCAGTCTCATGTAATTAAATGAATTAATATTTTAAAACTACTTAGACTCAGGCCTAGCCCTCCATAAGCTAGGCCTTACGGTGAGCTGTTGAGTAAGATCAGGCTGTGCCGGTTGTTGGTAATCTTTCATTCTCTTCAGGAAGGAAAAGGTAGAGCTAGAAGAGCTAACTTGTGCGTTTAGATTCTCCTCTCGGGTGAGCATTTTTCTACTTTCACTTTTCTGTGGCTCCTGGTGCCTAAGGTGGAATCAGTCAATTTCCTTAATTTCCATTCCTGGGCTATTTGGATTAGGAAACAGATTAGGGGCCAAAGAATAGGTCTTCCAAGCTGTCAGTAGAATTTTTGTGCTTGGAGGTAGAAATTTGTGTGCATTTTTTTTTCCTTGTTTTAGGTAGAGGGCCGGGTGTCACAGCCCACAGCAACCTCCAGCTCTTGGGCTTAGGCGATTCTCTTACCTCAGCCTCCCGAGTAGCTGGGACTATGGGCGCCCGCCACAACACCCGGCTAATTTGTGTACATTTTTGTTTTCAACTTTTACTTACAGTGAATAGCAGTTAATAAAATAAATCCTTCCTTTTCTGTCGTCACTTTTAGTCCTTTGGACCAGGATTGTAGCTCACATGTTGGAGTGCAGGCTCTGGAGTCAAGCTGCCTGAGTCTAAATCTTGCCTTTATTTCTTATTTCAATGTGTACTTGGGCAAGTTATTTATGTCTTTGTGTCACGTTTTCCTCATCTGTAAAATGGTATAAGGCTAGTACTTTCTTCAAAGGGTTAGTAGCAGGATTACATGAGATAGCACATGTTACAGTAGTGTCTGGCATGTAGTAAATGGTTAGTAAATGTGAGCTACTGTGTGGCATGTCGTTGGTCGTGTGTGTGTGTGTGTGTGTGTGTGTGTCTTTTCTTTAGTATATTGTTCTTTTTATATCATTTCCTTTGTATTATTATCCTGCCTGATCTTTCTCCTGTATTCATTTTTTTTTTTTCAGTGAGGTCTGCCAATCCTTAGTGAGACATAGCTCTGGAATAAAAGGAAATTTACCACTACAAAAACTGCATCTGGTTTCACGAAGTATTTATCATTCACATCATCCAACCTTAAAGCTTCAAAGACCCCAATTAAGGACATCATTTCAGCAGTTCTCTTCTCTGACTAACCTTCCTTTACGTAAACTAAAACTTTCTCCAATTAAATGTGGCTACCAACCTCGCAGGAATTTTTGGCCCGCAAGATTAGCTGCACGACTCTTAAAACTTAGGTATATCATAGTGGGATCTGCTGTTGGGGGTGGCTATACTGCTAAAAAGGTAAGTTTAACTTTCTTACTGGTTTTCCAGTTATTCTAGCATGATTATGTTAAATTGTTTAGCATAAGTAATTTTTCTTTAGTAGAAAAATTGGATGTTTAAACATTTATTATGAGGCTTGGCACCCATAGCACAGTGGTTACGGCGCCAGACACATACACCGACACTGGCGGGTTCAAACACGGCTCAGGCCTGCTAAACAACAACGACATCTGCAACAAAAAATAGCCGGGTGTTATGGCAGGCACTTGTAGTCCCAGCTACATGGGAGGCTGAGGTAAGAAGCTCAAGAGTTTGAGGTTGCTGTGAGCTGTGATGCCACAGCACTCTACTGAGAGTGACATACTGAGACTCTGTCTCAAAAAAAAAAAAATTTATTATGAGTCTCTACTAAGTACTAGGTTGTTTTAATAATGCTAATAGGAGGATGCCTTCTGAATCTTAGTTATAATTATGGGAGATACATGGCCTCGTGGAGGAAAAACTGGAGTGGGAGTAAGAACACCTAGTTTTGATTTTGAGCTTTGCTGTTCAGTAGCACTGACAGGGAAGTTAGGTGGCCTGCTCACATGTGCACTGCTTTTTTTTTTTTTAATTAAATCATAGCTGTGTACATTAATGCGATCATGGGGCACCATGCACTAGTTTTATAGACCGTTTGACACATTTTCATCACACTGGTTAACATAGCCTTCCTGGCATTTTCTTAGTTATTGTG
>CAUYPK010016692.1:0-12880 GCA_963574355.1 Loris lydekkerianus | reverse complement strand
GAATTCCTAATTCCATTTTATTAATCTTGTTTGCCATCCAAATTCTGAATTCGATTTCTGACATCTCAGCCAGTTGTTTGTGAATGGGATCTTCAATTACCTCTACTGTATCTTTCCTTGGGGGGGTTGATCTATTCTGGTTATTCATGTTCCTGGAGTTTTTTCGCTGATTCCGCCCAATGATTATTTTACTCCCTTTGATTCCCCCCCCCCCCGGAGTTTTGTTGAGGACCTGTACAGTACTGTGGCTTGAGAAACTGGGGCCTTGTTTGGTGTGGTGGGGCTAAGTGATTCTGTCTTGTTTTCAGCTGGTTTCTGTTTGGCCCTTGTGAAACAGTTACTTTGGGTTGAAGTCTCAGGGGGCCTGTGTTTCAGTCCCAGGTCTGATCTTTTGTGGTTGCCATCTGAGAAAATGTCCACCTCATCTGATTGCTCAGGGAAACAGGAGGAGTGGCCACAGGATATCTGGGAGTGGGCCTTGCTAATGCTAAGGACAGCTGCTGCTCTTCACCTTGGGGCACCACTGCTCCTTCCTGATTCCTTCATAGCTGACCATCATCTCCTCACTCCTGTACTACAGAATTGGTGCTGTCCAGCTGCAGTCCTGGTCCTATTTACTCCTCTGGAGCAGTCACCCCAGAATCGGAACTCCTCGGATTGGTCCTCCAGACTTCAGAGTGAGAGTGGAAAGGAGTGCTTTGAGCTCAGGGTGGCAGGTTGGAACATTGAGCTCATTGACAGCAAATGAGTAAATAGACAGATACAAATGCTACCAGACACATTAGCCCATAGATATAGAAATAGACGGAGTCACATAGACATACAGACAACACCCACGACACCAGCAACATAAAAAGAACTGCAATAAAAATAGTGATAGTTGTACAATATTTTTTTAAAAAAGGTAAAAAATCGGTGTTTGTAGAAAAGTTAAAAGAGAAGAAAGGAGAGATTAAAATTAGAAAAAATAGAAATAAAAATATATATATATATTTAAAAAGTAATAATAAAAAATTAACAAAAGCTCCTCCAAGTAAATAGTGAGGAAAAAACAGGGCACAAGAACAAAAACAAACACAAAAAATAAAAAAACAAAAAACAAAAAACAAACAAACAAAAAAAGAAAGAAACAAACAAAAAGAAAGGCACTGTCTACAAAAAAGCTGTTTTTGTGTGCAGAAATACTCCTCCGTATGTATGATGCAAGCTTCAGCTTTAGTAGGAATACAATCAAATTGGTATATACTTTCCAGACACCAGGTGGCGCTGTGTGTGGTTCCCAGGACTATACCTGATTCACAGTTTATACTGTTACCATGGCAACCGCCTTCCATGGCCAATTGCCATTTTGGAGTTTCTGTAAAAGTTTGTGACCCAAGCAATGTGAAATCTCAGCTATTTTGCTCCAGACAGCACTTGCGACCAACATTCCCACTCAGTGCAGGAGTCCACGCTTCTCAAATCATTCCACTCTGCTCCAAGGTTCTCCTGGAAGCTGGCGACTATAATCGGCTGTGGGGGGGGGTTCTGCTTTGTTCACCACCGGTTGGGAGCTGGGTCATGCTGCTGGCGCGGCTTGTGTGGCGGGAGCCGGCTTGCTCGGTGGGAGGACTCAGGGACATAATTCTGAGTTTTATGATTCAAAGTTTCCCTTTCCTATTGGGACCAGTCAGTTAGCAGCGCAGCCTGAACCACCAACCCCCTCCAGCCTTCCCCAGCAGGAATGTTGTGGTTCCACTCAATCCCTGCTGGTCTGGGGGACAGTGCCCACCCTTAGTTCAAAATGTCTGTTTCCCTTGCGCGCTCCCTTCCACTGTCCAAGAGGTTGCCCAGTTCCCCGTGGTTTTGAGTGGCTCTCCTTTCGGATGCCATCTCAGTTCAGGATTAATTATCTGTTAATTTGATTTTATCAGTGTTGGTAAGCTGCTGCCCTCCGTAAGGGAGAGGCCTGCTCGCCACTCAGCCAGGCAGGGAAGAATCTCCACAGCAGAGTCTGTGGTTCCAAATTACCTCCCAGATATAGCAGTTCGCCACCTCGCTGAGCATCTCCAGCTGAGCATCTCACACCAATAATCCACAGTCAGGGAAAGTGCAGACACCCCTTCTTCTCTCCTGATGGCTTGGGAGAGGTGGGCTACACGTCCGTCCTGTCCGCCATCATTCTCCGCCTCCTCCTACTTTAAAACTTTAAATAAAGTGCAGAAAACTGTAGCTTAAAAGGTAATCAAGTTAAATCACAAAGGTTAAAATCCTTCAAAACTGGATTCCTCCTCCTCATCATCTGTATGTCCAAACAGATGGCAGAAGACGACTGGAGACTACGTGCATTTGATTAGGTGCGCACACGCCAAATCAAATAACTTGTATTACCAATATATACTTATTGAATGAAAAAATAAATTGGGCATAAAATGTACCATAGAATGTGAAGAAAGAAAATGATACTGACTAAAGTATTTTTAGATACCTCCATTTGAGATTCTCATTTGGGATTTCTAATCCAAATGAAGTATTATTGGAGAGAAAATACAAGTGAGGGAAGAAGAAAATCATGAATAAAGTCAGAAAATAGAAATTTAGAATTCAAGTGATATTTATGGATACAGATGACAGCAGTTATAGTTGTTAGAAAATAATACAGAGATGAATTAAAAACAACTCAGTAAGAAATTTGTACTTTCACATAACATTTTATTTCTAATAGCAAAAACATCTGGCTCCATTAGGGACTACTGGGGAAAAAAATCAACAAAAAATACTTTTTACAACCAGTATTTTAAGATGTGTCTTGTCAAAAGCAGCTATGCTTGGCTTTCTAATTTACACATTAAATCCAGGAAAGTAGTTCATTCCTATTTGTTTATAAAGACTGACCTTCTGGCAGATCATTAATTCAAAGGGTGGATGTTGCATATGAATTATTTTTACAGAATTTTAAATTTTTAATTCTTTGGTGCTAATTATCCATATGCTCTTGATGCAAATGCATACTGGTAGTTCAAAGTTGGAAAGGAGTTGACTATCTTTCCTGAGATAGTATATGACCAATAAAAGAACATGAAATGAACTGACTTCCCAGGAATTGAAACTAAATGAGATTTTTGAAGGATATAAGAAAAATATGTAAAATAATAAAGAAGTAAGAAAATATCTACCATCTTGTGTTAGATGAACACTCATTCCTATTTTCCTCTACTCTTATCTTTCTTCTTTCTAAGTAAAAAAATGCATATGGAAGAGAAATCTCACTAGACCCAGGGTTTCTCAAGTCTTCATATAACTAAAGACTCTAAATATAGTCAAGACCTTGTAACATTTGCCTCATTATATGATCACTTGAGCAATGGTGGAAGGCTGTATGTAAGTGACTGAATATATGAAAAAAATGGATTATTATATTTTACAGTATATTCATAGAATCCATAACTATATATATAACTAAATTATTTCCAGCACTTGTTTAAAAATTAACGCCCCCAATACACATGTATTTATATCCAGAGCAGTCATCACTAGCAATCAAAATGCAAAGGCAAAAATATAATTTCATACTGCATTATTTAACATTTATAAACAATTTGATTGTAATCATTTTATATAAGTGTCTGGGAAGAAGTATCTTTGAGATACTGGAGAAATATTTAATGTATAAATAATTGAACTAGAGTCAACAAAACACATATTTGAGAAAAAACTTCACCCAATGAAAAGAAAAAATAAATTATCTCTCTTCTATATCTCTTTTTAAAACCTTTAATATTCAATGCAAATGTCTGAGAGAAAAAAAGTGAGAATTTGCTTCTCAAAATGGGAAGTTAAAACAAAAACTATTCACATAAATCTACTGATTTTAGGTAGAAAAGAAAAAAAGCTGTATGTGGTTCCAATTATGGGAAAAGCCCCAAATGAACTCTCTAGAACTTCTTTCTTTACATTTTCTGGGACTTTATCAATCAATACCTTTCAAGAACAAAACAGATTAAAGTAGATCTTAGCCTTTTTCAGGATTGCACACCAATGAACTTGACGGAGTTAACATGTTTTTAATTCTTCAGTAATTCTTTTGGTTTTTAATAAATGCTACAGACACATGGAAATAAATAAATAAAGCACAGTAAAGGTCAAATCTTGTTTATTCATACTGTATGTTGCTGGGAGAATAGGGACCAAAGACTCCATTCTTGGTGAAGGAAAGCACCCCCAGAAAAAGAGGAAAACTAAAAAGTAAGTTGAGTCAGTCAGAACAAAGAAAACTCAACTAGTTTACGTTTAAGCTAGACATTGCTAGCAAGATTCTTGCCTTTTCTGAAATTCTAACTTGTTGGGGATACAGCTAACAAACACCTTGCTGGGTCTTTGAACACTCTGAGGAGAGTAATGGCCATAGAAAAGTCTGTGACAAGTCCTAGAAAAAGATACATCTTCTAGGATGTTTCCTTCACATTAAACCAGCAAAGCAGATACCCATTGTGGAGATTTACATTTGCCTGGGGCAAGGACCAGGGGAGAAGCTAAAGCTCTGAGATATAGGTAGAAGAGCTTATATCTCCTTATAGCAGGGAAAAATCCTCTGTGGTAGTGATGGGAGGAAAATGCCTCCCTCCCACCTATCCCTCAGAGGAGATTAATTGTGGCATTTTACTCCACAGAGAACTAGTGGAGCTGAACACCTCCCTAGAAATCTGTGTGTGTGACCTCAAGCAGGAGGCTGTCCCAATACCAGGCTCAGATTTCAGATTACTGAAGACCACCCATAGGAGTTGGTATGCTCAATCAGAGAAACTGCTGGCATCTTTGTTCCTTCCTGCATCTTACCCTCTGGACAAATAGACTTCAATAAAATCAGAGTGCAGCAAATACTCCGTGCCATTGCCAGAATCCCATGATGGGCAATGGACCCATGAGCTCCCACTTTTAATTCTACTCTATGTCTCATGTCTTTCTTTACCATGGCTTCTAACTTTATATTTCTACAATTGACCACTGCCAGTTTCCACAGGTCTCTGTGGACACTGCTCTCAGGGTGGGACCCTGACAGTTTTTTATGTTATGACTTATTTGTGAAAAAAAAATGTATTTTATATTTTATTGTATTATTTTATTTTAATTTATTTGTATTTTAGAGGTAGAGTTTTGTTCTGTCCCAGGTGAAAGTATATTAGAGACATCATAGCTCACTATAACCTTGAAAACCTGAGCTGAAATGATACTCCCAACTGTAGGTGTATTCCACCATACCCAGTTAGTGTTTTTACTTTTCCATTTTTTATATAGAGAGGATCTTGCTATGTTGTCCATGCTGCTCTCAAACTCATAGTCTCAAGTGATTCTCTGGCCTCAGCTTCCTAATGTACTGGGAATACAGATATAAACCATTGTACCTATGCAATTTGTGGAAATATGTTAATACTATAGTGATTTTTTTTTCTAGTGTTCCAAATTCTCTTTTAATCCTTTAGTGGTGGCATAGAAAATAAAATGTAATTTTTACCTAAACTCAATATAATTTGGAAGGTAATCTGATCTAAAAAAGGCATGATATATTCTTTAAATATCACTACCATCACTCTACACACAGAAAAAAAAAAAAAACTCTACATAATTTTATTGAAAGAAAAAAGAACAGAAATAGAAATGGTTTCTCACCTAAAGTACTTGTCCAACACTAGCTGCATTGCAAATTTCACCCCCTATGGGCTCTTTAGAAGAACTGAGGAGGCAGACACCTTAAAAAGTTCATTATGTAATCCCAACCTGTCATTGACCCCAAAGGAGAAAGGCAACAGCCAATCTTACAGGCGAAAGGCAGGGCTGAGGGGATCGAGGGTAGAGATGTGGGGAAGGCTCTGTAAAAAGGAGTGGAGGCCAGTTCAGGGATTGGGAAGGCTTTATTAGAAAAGGGAAGAAAAAGCAGAGTGGAGTCTGACCAGAAGTCATCTCAGCTTTCACACAGTTTCAAGAGGCTTTTATTATCCCTATCAGTAGTGTTGATGGTGAGAGTGGGGTTCCCAGAGGTAATCATCCCTTCTGCAGAGGAACTAATTTTTGTACTCAGAGAAAATCTAAGAGTTACTCCCCAGCCACGAGCTGGGGCCAGAGAAAAAGTTACTGTTCTGTTGTTTCCCAGGAACACCTCCCTTGAAGCATTCCAGGACGTGGGCAGAGGGTTTGCTGTTATCATGCTGTTTGGTTTCTGGCTTGTCTTTTCCCATCAGCTGCCTCCAAAAATGGCCATACTCATGCCAGGGCCATGAGGATTTCTTTCCCACAGAGACAAACTTGATAGTTTAGTTAGCCTATAAAAGTCAGTGTGTGTTCAGACTTCGGGGTCTCTTCTCCACTTATGGAGGGAGCCCATCTTACTAGCTCTTTGAGATGCATGCTTCCATTGTCCCTCTAGTTCATTTGCCTTTGTTCTGCAGTAAATGTATGTGATCATAACTATTTTCTATTTGTGATCTCTCCCTCATCTTCTAAGCACCAGAGTTCATTCTTGGCCCTGGAGCCAAGGGAACATCTGCCTCCAGAGGGACATATTGATTTACACCAGAGTATGAAAATAATCAAAGATACGAGATCCCAGGTCAAAATGGAAAGGTAGGGAGAATGGGAGAAATGAAGAATCAAGAAAAGAAAAACTAGGTAATGGAGAACAGTAGATATAAAATCTGAAGATAAATCTCTCCTTCATAAAATGGGAAAATCAAAATGATAATACTGATTAGGAAAATTATGATAAGACCAAATTTTATCTCCTTTGATTCACTACTACACTGTCTTAATCCATTCTTTCCATATATAAAAATAGCAGATAATTTAGAATTTACTTTCTTTTGTGAAAAAGAGATGAATTCTTAGAAAAAGTATACAGTAGAGGACATTTCACAAAAGAATAACCTGTCTCCTAGGCCACAGGGAAATTTCAGTCACCAGTTACTAGTGAACTTGAAAAAGTAAGCTACCAATTGTAAGCAGAAAAAAAGGCAGAATGGATTCATTCATTCATTTATTAAAACTTCCTGCCTACTTTGTCTCAAACACTATTCTGGATACTGAGTGTAAAATAAGAAATAAAAATAAAACAGAATTCCAAGTGGATTCTTTTTGTATTAATTACAATAGGTTAGGTAACCACAACATCTCAGAGACCCAACATAGGTATACTTTCAACAAAGGTAGGCACGGCATCTGCTCCATCCAGTCACTAGGGATTCAGGTTATGCAGGTTCATTATCTTATAGTTAAAGGATCTAAAACATGTAGCTTTCCTAGTTCTCGAATCAGGAGAAAATGAACTTGAAAACTATTGGTAAACTTTTCATTGCATCAGCCTAGAGGTGACATTTCACATTGTCACTCACTTTTCATAGTCCAAAACTCATCACTTAGCCCCTCAAACTTCCAAAAAGCCTTAGAAAGGCAGCTGTCTATATGCTTGGAAAGGGAGAAAAGCCACGTATTGATAAGCACTGTTATCATGGAAACCACATTCCAGTATGGAAATTAGATAACAAGCAAGTAACCAAATGAAATAATTTTAGTAATCAGGTTGTCCCTAAAGACACCATACTCAGGGAAAATGGAAAATTGTAGCTAAATGTACCTTTATTTACAAATAATCATTACAAAATTTTACAAAGATGTAGCTAACATGTACAGCATATTTTATAAATATTTTGTAAAATTTTATAATAAATATTAATATTTTGAAAATAAAGGTATAATTTCCCATTTTCCCTACATATGGCATCTTTAGGGGTGACTTTGGGATAGCTTGTATTATTAGGACATAGAACAGAGAAAGATTATAGAAGATGATACCATAGGAGTGAAAGCTATTTTACACAGGATGGCCAAGGAAGACTCCTATGAAGAAATGACATGTGATCTGAGATTTGATCAATGAGGAGTAAGCTATGCAAAAATTTGTGATCATGTCAGAAAGAGTGGGACAACAGCAGACAGAGTGAACAGGAAGGGCAAAGAACCTAGTAGGAAAGTGCATTTATGTTTGAGAAACAGAAAGAAGGTGGTGTGTGACATTCTCTAATTTACATTCTAAAAGATTCATTCTGTAAACACATTGAATATTGAATTGTAAGTGGGAAAAAGTGAAATCAAAGGAACCCATTGCATGATTGTTGCAGTGCTACAAGGGAGAGATGATGGCTTTCTGAACAAGGAAAGAAGCACTGGAGTTAGAAAGTTGATATTTTCATGATTTATATGGTGGTGAAGTTGATAGGATTTGTCAATATGTTGAATGTGGAAAGTGAGAGAAAAAAAGCAATAGATCATCCCCAATATTTCTACTCTGTGCACATGAGTAAATGCCACTTACTGCAATAAAGAGGGGCAGAATGGGGGGTACAAATGATGAGTTGTCCTGGGAGGATGATAAATTTTGAGGAGTCTATTAAACCTCCAGATGTAGATATTCAGCAGTTGGTTGGTCATAGCATCTCAGTTAGAGGGTAGACTCAACATGTACTAAAGAGACCAGCAGTAAAGGAACGTTTTAAAGCCAAAGATCTGGTTGTGATCACCTAAGAAGGGGAGTAGATAAGGACTATGGATTGGGGCACAGATGGGCATTTATGAATTCCAGAGTCATAGACTAAACATCTACAGCAGCCACCTTTTTTTTAACAGATGTTTGCTACAGATAACAAACAAACAAACAAACAAAAACCCCCCAAAAGTGTATGAATCAGAAAAATTATCTCACACTGTTAGTGGACCTAAAATTTCATTCTGTGTATTCCAAGGGCAGAATTCCAATCAATATAAATAAACAAATTAATTAAAACCAACAACCAATGCAAACAAACAAATTAAAACATAAGACTAAATCCAACAATTGATGATTTACTATTCATTTGGAGGATGAAAAAGAAGATGATCTTTTCAGTTCCATCACACAGAACACTATGTGCATTTCATTAGTAATACACACTTTCTGAAACCTAGTCATTAAGGATGTGAATGAAAATAATCCACAGAACCCAAGCAGCTGAGCATAATAAGGATCATAAGTAATATATTTATGTTCCAGACAGAGGAAGACACTTACAAGACAACGAAAATCTAATTGAATAGGCAAATATTCCTTAAACAATTGATAGATTGTTTATTAATCCAGCAGTCATTGCATTGGAATCCTTAGTAAGTCACAGTTTTTGTAAAAGGGTACCAAAGTGATGTACATTATACCGTATCACAGAAATTATGTATGACCAGTCATTTACTTATCTGGGGCCTCTTTGTAAGACGGGGTATGTGCACCAGGCTGTGATGCTCTAAGAACGTGTTAATAATAATTCTGAAGCAAGTTATCTGTGAAACTGACCAGTGGAATCTATCTCAGGTTCTTCATACATTATTGGCAGCCCAGTGTGCTATAATGAGATTAACAAGACAAACTTGGATTTGAATTACAGCTTTGTTGGAAAGTTACTTAAACTTTCTGAACCTCACTTTTCCAATATGTAAATTAAGAATGAGTACTTAAATGTCTTTAAAACATTTAATGAGTTGAATTAGAAAATATATTTGGTATTATATATAATGCAATTCTTTAATTAAAAAATAATGTTTTTTGTTTTAGTTTAGTTTTTAATTATTTATTGAGTAGCAAAATCTGACTTGTCTGAAACTCTTTTGGCAGCAATACCTGACCTGGTTGATATGAGGGTATTTATAGTTTGCTTATTCCATTTAGTGTAAATGTTTTTACTAAAGAAATACTGTGTTCAATTTAGGCTGCTGTCTATATCTCATTGGCAATATTACAAAAGACATAGATTATGTGTGTACTAATATTCCAAAATATAAGGGATTCTGATAAGAAATACAGACTTTTATAAGGTAGCTACAATGATGTAGCACTAGCAAGCAGCCTACTGGGGCATTAGCTGTCCTGATTTCTGAGTTCCTGTTTCACAGGTCCTGTGGATACAGCAATTTAACTGGAGCAATAAGAACAAATCAGGACAGAGAGTTCAACTAAACAGCTCTTTTGACCACCAGTTTGAGTTAGGCCAGGAAAACACAGAGCTTACAAAAGCAGAGGAAAAAGAGGGCTTTCTTGCAGAAGAGTACATATTTTATTTAACACTTGGTAGCTTCATTTATTATTTTAAACATTTAGATGTAAGTAATGTGGACTTTATTTGAACTTCTCTTCCAGACTGAAAATATTGAGGGTGGGTCTGAGGAACGGACTAACTAAACAAGCTACTTTTGATCAGTTCCATAGTATGCGACACTAATAAAAGGGAAAGTCAGGGTGATACTGAACCTGTACGGTCCTCTAGTGTTTTTTATCTTTCCCTGCCAATCTCTGCTTATAAACCTTAATCAGAGGTATTCAACCTATTTGTTATACCTACAACAAACTATGTTTTTTATCTAAATGACTTTCATAAATAAAATGACAAAAATAAAAATTTTTCTTCTTTTAGAACCAATACCTGGAACTGCCACAGATATTTTGACTACAAACACATGAGCATAATATATGAAATCTTTCTGAGAATGGCAGAGTAAGATACAAAAAATAGACGTCTTTAATGAAATCAATTCAGTCTGAAATTGCCCACTACCCAATATCATTTAAATCAGTGTTAGTGGGTTACTTACAACTGAGATCATTGTAAATTGTTCACATAGGAAGGCTGTTTCTCACATAATATTGTATAAACAACATCCCTAAGTAGTAAGCTTTGTCTTTGTGATGTTCAAGGGCAGGCTAGTGGGATGTACCTTTAGGATTTCTTAGGAGGAGTTGGTCATACATTGGAAAAGATATTTACAAGAAGATCTCTAAGTCTTATGGACTCAGACTCAAAGAGAAGGTGGTTGTTGTTTTAATCAATTTTTTAAATTAAGACTAACAATATAGCTATAATCTACATTCGGGTAAGTAATCTATATTTAAATCTTCAATGTAGCATTTTGGAAATTATCACTACCAGTATAGAAAAAACAATAGCATTTTTGCTTTTCAAGAAAAAAAAAATTACCACTTCTTTTTTTTGTTGTTGTTACATTAATACTTTTATTTTAAAAAATGAATACTTACATATCTCACATATATGTCACATATAATTTCATATGCAAGCAAAATATGTCCATAAACCATACAATACTAGCTATTAATTCCAAAGAAATTATATATACCAGCCTCAGTTCTGAGCACTTTTACATGTATTGGCTTATATGAAGTTAACTCTAGCCAAGCAAAAGACAGGAGGCTACTCTAATTCATTAATTTAAAAACCTCAGTATTTAGCTCAGATCTGGGTACATGTTAGGCAGTCAATAAGTATTAATTGAAGAGATTTTCATTTTGACTATAATCCTCCTTCAAGTACTCTGACACTTGAAAAAAAAATTATTTTTGCTTCTTACTTTCAAATATCCAATTTCACTTACACCATTGCTGATATTAACATAATGTAAGATAAATATAATCAAATTTTGATTATTATTTTTAGTTTTTGTCAAAGGTCAAACAAGAAACTGCCATAGAAATCAATTATTACATTGAAGATGCTGTTAAAGACATTGGTGATTGCATTGTCTTCATGTACTTTTTGTAATAACTCCTGTGAGAAATTACTGTTAGAATTCAGTATTAGAAAAATACCATTCTTCTACACAATTATTATGCTTTCTAGTTTTCAACATTGCACATACTAGGCACTATATAAATGATAAAAGGACTATGTTACTGATTATATCAGTTTGAAGAGATGTCACTATGTGTTCAGAAAAAAATTAGAACTATCATAAAAATTATATTCATCTTTAATGTTATCATATTTTCATTTTTGTTTTTCTTGCTCTTAAATTTTTACTTATATTAATTTTTCACCAATATTAATATGTGTTGTGTTTAACCTTCATGATATATTTTACAGAAAAGAAGCAAGTCAGAAGCTTGAAGTAAACCTAAATAAAAGCAATTTTATTTATAATTTGTGATAGTGGAGTTATAAGTAATCTGAAACACAAAACTATGTGAACAATAATTCACATTGAATTTATGGCTCAGTGTGTGACTCTTCTTTTATTAAATACTTATTACTGCATGAGACCTTTTAGCTAATGAAATTAGCTTATAATTTTCACAATTCAGAAAGGAAAGTGAGAAAAATGGTCCCCAGACAAGCAAAGAAATATATATTTACTATGATTAATTTTTCCATAACAAAACTAACAATTTTTTGGGGGGAGGAGACAAGATGGCGGACTGAAGCCAGCTTTCCACAGAGGCTCCCATCCAGAAGGAGTGTTAAGGGATGGAAATTTAGTAAGTAACCTGGAGGATTCGAGCTGTACCAAGAGAGAAGGTTGAAGAACGCACATCAACACCACTGAGGCGAGCTGAGACCACAAGGACGCAAAAAAAAGCAAAATGGCTCACTTCTAGATATTCTGAAGCCACACCCCCTGTCTCCCTGGGCAACCAGAGGAGGCCACCCTTGAATAAAGGATTTGCATGACACTGCTCACAAACTCGGAAAGCATCCAGGTGTGACGAAAAAGCACAGGAAGAGGGGTATTCGAATACACACCTCCAGCACCAAAGACATTTGAACTCAGAACAGCCTGTCTTCTGCAGGCGATTTTAGCAGAAACAGAGACATAATCCCAAGGAAGTTGTCCTGTCCTGTTCTGTTCTGTTAGCAACATCAATCAGGGGTGGGGCTAAGTTTGAGGGAATACCCCCGCATCATCAAGCACCCAAGGATGTCAGGCCTCACCTCCTCCAGCTAGATAGCGGCAGACTGCAGAGGCCTAGCAGATTTCCTTGCGATTCAGGCAGGTGCAAACACTTGGAGTATCTGTTCACAAGAGGCAACTGGGTCAGCCA
>CAUYPK010016690.1:0-10127 GCA_963574355.1 Loris lydekkerianus | reverse complement strand
ATCTGATGTGAGGGTATCAGCATTTAACCTACTGATTCCTCAATTATTGTAATTGTTTTGGGTATATATTTTTATTTTTGAAATTTACCAGTGGCTGCTGCATTTTCCACCTTGGCTTATACTCAAGTCACTAAGTTTTCCCAGATTTTAGGGTAAAATTAAGGGGGTCGGCTTATACTCGGGTCGGCTTATACTTGAGTATGTGCGGTATGTTTTGTTTTGTTTTGTTTTTTTGAGACAGAGCCTCAAGCTGTCACCCTCCTGGGCTTAAGGGATTCTCCTGTCTCAGCCTCCCAAGTAGCTGGGACTACAGGTGCCTGCCACAACACCCGGCTATTTTTTGGTTGCAGCCGTCATTGTTGTTTGGTGGGCCCTGGCTGGATTCCAACCCACCAGCTCAGATGTATGTGGCTGGCGCCTTAGCTGCTTGAGCCACAGATGCTGAGCCATGTAGTATGTGTTTAAGGTTTATCCATGTTGTAGCAAGTATCAGAATTTCCTTCCTTTTAAGTAGATAATACTCTATTATCTGGATATATGACATTTTGTGAATTCAGTCATCTGTTGATGAACACTGGGATTGCTTCCACCTTTTGGCTATAGTGAATAATACTGCTATTAACATAGATGGACAACTATCTCTCTGAGTCCCTGCTTTCACTTCTTTTGGATATTTACACAGAGGTAGAATTGCTGGATTGTACATGCTTCTGTGTTTAATTTTTTGAGATCTGCTGTGTTGTTTTCCTTAGTGACTATACCATTTTACATTCACAGCAGCAATGCACAAGGGTCCCAGTTTCTCCACATCCTCAGCCGTGCTTACTCTCTGTTTTGAAGAGCCATCTTAATGGTTGTGAAGTGGTATCCCTTTGGTTTGTCTTCCCCTAATGATTAATAATGTTGAGCTTCTTTTCATTGGTACCTCTTCTTTGGAGAAATGTCTATTGAGGTCCTTTGTCCATTTTTAAATTGGGTTGTTTAGGGTTTTTTTGTTGTTGAGTTGTAGGAATTCAGCATTAACCCCTTATCTGAGATATGATTTTTAAATATTTTCTCTCATTCCATGTGTAGCCTTTTCCTTCTACTAATAGTGTTTTTGGTACACAAAAGTTTTTACTTTTTACTATTTTTTTTTTTTTTTTGGAGACTGTGTCTCACTATGTTTCCCTTGGCAGGGTTCTGTGTTGTTACAGCTCACAGCAACCTCAAACTCTTGGGCTCAAGCGATTCTCTTGTCTCAGCCTCCCCAGTAGCTGGGCCTACAGGCGCCTGTCACAACGCCCGGCTATTTTTAGAGATAGGGTCTCGCTTTTGCTTAGGGTTGAACCTGTGAGCTCAAGTGATCCACCTGCCTCGGCCTCCCAGAGTGCTAGGATTACAGGCGTGAGGCACGCACCTGGCCCCAAAGTTTTTACTTTCGATAATGTCCAGTATGTGTATTTTTTTCTTCTGTTACCTGTGCTTTGGTGTCATGTCTAAGAAATCATTGTCGGATCCAGTGTCGTAAAGTTTCCCCCTGTTTTCTTCTAAGAGTTTTATAGTTTTAGCCCTTAAATTTAGATCTTTGATCCATTTTGAGTTAATTTTTTTATGTGGTGTAAGGTAAAGGTCAAACTTTATTCTTTCCCATGTGGATTTCCAGTTTTCCTGATACCATTTAAGAGACAGAACATTATTTTAAAAATAGTGTGGCAGTAGCACCTCATGAGGTGTGGGGCACTCTTAGCTCGCTGCTGTATATAATATATATATTATATATATATATATATATATATGTTATGAATAACAAAATGAAGAACAGGACAATTAATTTAAAATTTTTATTCAGTAAACATTGATTTAAGACCCGTTCTGGGGCAGGCACCAAGGAGCAGGACAGACACAGTCCCTCCCTCGCGGAGCCCACAGCCAAGGGGAAAACATAAGAAACATGCACCCACTTGAATAAATACTATGTTCTGATTGTTCTGAAGAAGAATGAGATTTTTTCAGCCGTAGAACAGGGGATTCACAGAGACTCCCCAAGGAAGTACAGTTTAAGTATCATTTTCTGGGTGTAAGTGGAAAAAATGAATTTGATGTACATCTCTAGATAAGCTTTGCTTCTGAACATTTCCAGCTGTGGGCAGGGATTTCCAGATGGGCGTTGCTATGGAAGCATCTTCCATTTCTCGCTTCCTGATGACTGAGTTTATTTGAGTTTCCTGTGCCAGTGCCAGTTCCCAGCTGTAAATACAGACATGGCAGGTCCCTTTTTCCTGCTGCCTTGTAGCTCCTCAGAGAGCGGATATGGCTGGAATCCAGCCCGGGAGCCTCCTCCCGACAGTCAGTTATGGGACCTATCATGTCGTGGTTTCTCTTCCATCCAGGCTCTCTTTCTTTTGTCTCCCTTTGAGACTGTGCCAGCATGCCCCAGCCTGTGTTTTGAAACTTTGGACCACAGCTTGTATTAGATAGAGAAATGAGTTCATGAGGGCTTCCTCCACCACTTAGCTTCCCAAGCAATAGTCAGATCTTTCATTGGGACCCCTCCCCATGGAGGACAGATTTGCCACCCTTGTGACAGAAACTGGGCTAGCTGTTCTTTAGGACTGTTTGTGAAGCAAGAAGTTGTTGACCTGAACAAAGGAAGTATAGACAGAATGGGGGAGGGGTGTAGCTAATTTCTTTATAGCTACCCCTTGGTACTTTCAAATAGTAATTGCTAATGTGTTGAGAACTGACAGTGTGCTAGGTAGTCTTTAAATCATTTTTAATACTTTAGCAACTCAATCAGCTATTTATATTTACCACTTTATTTATTTATTTATTTATTTATTTATTTTTTGAGGTAGAGTCTCACTCTATCACTCTGGGTAGAGTGACATGGCTTCAGCCTGGTTCACAGCAATTTCTAACTCTTGGGCACAAGGTATTCTCCTGCTTCAGCCTCCTGAGTGGCTGGGACTACAGGTGCCTGCCACAATGCCTGGCTAGTTTTTCTATTTTTAATAGGGTCTTGCTGTTGCTCAGGTTGATCTTGAACTCCTGAGCTCAGGCAATCTACCTGCCTCAGCTTCCCGGAGTGCCAGGATTACAGATGTGAACCACCACACTCAGTCTGTTTACCCTCATTTTAGAGTAGGGGGAAATTGTGACATCGGGCAAATTAAGTTCTTGGCCAAATTTCTATATTACAACAGTTTAAACAAAATGTAGAAATTTAAGCAGAAGATGTAGGTATGGCCCAGAGATCTGATGTAAGTCCTCAGGAAGGACTGTGTACAGTTACTTGGTTGCAGGTAACAGAAATACCATCTCATACGGGCATAAACTCTAGAGGAAAAGATTAGCTTACTCAACTGGAAAGCCCAGAAGTGGGGTGAGCGTCTGGGCTGGTTAGTCCAGAAACTCAGGGTTGTTTACCAGTGACCCACTTTCTTTCTGTCCCTTCACTTTTCCCTCTGATGTCCGTGTCATCCTCAGACCTAGCTTCCCTGAATATTGTAGGCTGGCTGCCAGCATCTGTCCTCATCCCTGTCCTGAGAGAGAAAGAGGGGATCTATCCCTCAACTATAATGCAAAGTTTCAGAGCTCCTCTAACTGGACTAGCCTGGGTCATGTGACCTTCCTGAGCTGATCCCTGGGATAAGAGGGGTGGGATCACACTAATAAGCTGGTTGCTTCCACCCGCAGGGGGAGGGCAGCTGGTGCTGGGAAGCACCCAAGAACCGGGTGGCACCCAGAATACAATTGCCACTATGGAGATTCGTCCTCACTTGTTCCCTCCTCACCCCCATGTCTGCTTTATTCATTCCCTTATATTCATAGTCTCTCTTCCTGGCAGTGAAACCTGGCCGTCCACAGACTGGTGAACTGTATACCCTGCAGCACCAGCTGCAGGAGGGTAACCGGTGTTCTCTCAGCACAGGTGCAAAGCAACCCAAGGAAGGGAAGAGGTCTCCTTGTGGGCAAACCAGGGCCGAGGAAGGGCTTCTTATGACAGGCCATGCTGAGTCAAGTGCCCTCCTGGGGGCCAATCAGCTATAGGCAGGGATGAAGTCATCATTCCTCTGTCCCCTCCTGGGTGCCTACCATATCCTGTTCATAGAACCTCTGAACTGAGACTCATTTAGAAAGGATCCCTAAGGACAGTAGTTAGGTCATACTTCTTGAAGATAGTGACACTAAAACTTCATTTCATCCCCAAGCTGCTACAGAATGACCAGTGTCTGGTGCATTTTCCAGATTCCTGATGCAGTCACCAGTGAAAAGGGCAGCTCTTCAGCATGACCCACCAGGCACAGTGTGGTCTCGGCTCTGGCCCCTGCCTGCTGCCTGGCCCCAAGCTGTACTCTGGCCTCCAGTCACCTGGCCGCTTCCCTTGAATGCATTTGTTCCCTATTCCCAGTGCTTCTTTGCTCCCTGCCATGCTCCCCCCCCCCCCCCCATTCTGGGCGGGCTGATGCTGACCTCTCTTTTACATCTGTCCTTCAGTATCACCCTAAAGGGCCTGCCCTGAGGGTGTTATATGTTAGTGTTCTGTGCAGACTTCCCTGGATTAGAGTGGCCAGAACCCAGACTGAGGACACGTAAGGATTCTAGACAGATGCCAAGTGTGGTGGCTTGCACTTGTAATCCCAACAGGGAGGATCACTGGAACCCAGGGTTTGAGGCTACTTTGAGCTGTGATGGTGCCATTATGCTGCAGCCTGGATAACAGTGAGACCTTATCTCAAAAAGAAAAAAAATATATTCAGAAAAGAATATCTCAAATTCTAGATAGAGCATGGCAATACTCCATCTCTGAGCAGCTGTCCTCAGTTCAAGCTGGCCTGTCCCATAGTTGCCAAGTGCAGGGTTGAGCAGGCCATCACCAGAGATCACACGAGCCTTGGAACTTCTTCCCTATCTCCTTTCACCTGCCAGCTCTTGCTCTTCCTGCAAAAGTAGTGGAAATGTCCTTTCCTCTGTAAATGACTCCTGACTCCTGCCCTGGTCACAGTCCCCTCCTTTTAGATGCTGTCACAGTGAGCTAGTGTCTTGGATTCCTCTTCCATGGCTCAGTGCCAGGATGGTTATGTGGTTACCTAGGAAGGAGTTGTTTAATGTTTATTTCCTCTCTTAGAAGGCATATACCATTTATTCACTTGCAAACATTTATTGGCCATATGCTCTGGGTTGGGCCCTAGACTAGGTGATGCTGGGGACAGAATGGGGAACAATATAGCCCCAGAACCTGTCCTCGCAGGGCTTCCTGTCCATGGTAGAGGTAGACCTTTCCCCAGGCAAGGACGGCCCAGAGGTCAGGGCTGGGATGGGAGGATGGGAGGGGGGAGGAGGACAAACCGGGACGTGAGCTGAGGAGGAGGGAGCCAGCCAGTCTGTGTTGTTCATGCTGTGCGTCTCCAGTGCCACCTCCTGTTACTTAGCACGTGTGTCAGTCAGTCAGTCCACAGACACTCCCTGACCACGCTTCTCTGTGCTAGGCTCTGTGCCGGCTATGGAGAATTCAGCCCTGAACCGGATGTCCTGGTCACCACACTCATGGAGCTCAGTCTCGTGTGTGTGTGGGAGGGGTAGTAAACAAATAAGCATCACATAAACGTGCAGTTAAATCATAGGGGAAAAGAATGGAGTGCCCAGGAGTCCTGTAACTAGTCGGGGAGGTGGTACTGAGACTGACAGCGTCAGGAGTTTGCCAATCTAGGGAAGGGGTGGTGTCCATGGTGATTTCAGCGGGGTAGTTGGGGATAGCATATAAAAGACCCCAAGCCGAGGCAGAGCCGTTTGGAAGAATGGAAAGCCTCAGATGTGTGAGTGTCATGCGTGAGGAGGACAGAAGGTGTAAGAAGTGGACAGGACCAAGTCACGCTTGACCTTGTAGGCTTTGGGGCAGCATGTCTGGCATCAGGAGCTTTTACGTTCTAGGACTTGCCAGGCATGAGACAGGGAGGGAGGAAGTGCCGTAGGAGGGCTTTTTGAATACTGGCCTGTGAATACTTGTCAGGGAGGTGACATGTGCCCTATACTGCCATCAGCCTCATCTCTAGAAATAGGAAATGACTTTTTAGATACACAAAAAGGAGGAAGCCAAGACACTGGGGCGCTGTGACAGCACATAAAAGGAAAGGCCTGGGTATAGTAAGAAAAATACCAATTATAATCATGCTGAGAGAATAATTTTCACCTCTCAGAAAGGCAAGAGCAAAAGGCTTGAGCACACGCTGCTGGCAGTGGTGTGGGGAAGTGGGAAAGCTAGTCTATTGCTAGTGGCAGGGAAAGTGTAGGGGGTTTGGGCCCTATCTCCCTCTGAGACCCTTGCACACACCCTTACTTTGGCCCCTGCAATGCCACTTCTGGGAAGTTCTTTTAGACCTGCTTCCAGGTGCGAGAAGTGGCCCTTGGCCAGAGTTACTCATGGCAGCAGTGCTTGTCAGAGCAAAGTGGGTGGAGCCCTACGTGACCACCCAGGGCACTGGAGGAGTACGTGAGGTTTCTCTATACCAGGCATCCTCAAACTTTTTAAACAGGGGGCCAATTCACTGTCCCTCAGACTGTTGGAGGGCCGGACTATAGTTAAAAAAACAAACAAACAAACAATCTATGAACAAATTCCTATGCACACTGCACATATCTTATTTTGAAGTAAAAAAACAAAACGGGAATAAATACAATCACACCGCCTCGTGGCCTGTGGGCCTCAGTTTGAGGACCCCTTCTCTATACTCGTGAGGGCTTTGCAGACAGGAAGTGGAAATAAAGTCCTGATAGAAGGGGCTTCTCTTGTCTGTGGTAGGCTGCCAAATATGACAATGGAAAGAAAACAAAACACCTTTTGTTCATAATTCTCAGGGAAGGCATATTGGAAAATGGAGGGAGAGTGCAGGTTTGGTGAAGATGCCAGTTCTAGTCAGCCCTGCAGCTCTCAACTGTCAAACTAGATCACCTCTGGTTTCCATGCTGGCATGGTCTTCTTGGCTTCATATATATGTGTTACACACGTGTATAATTATATACGTATGTGTATCTCTGTATGTGCACACACGGATCCAAAATTTTATATATGTGTGCATGTATATATTTAGTTCCTTTATTGAGGTCTCTGCTTGAATGGCTGAGACGCCACCTCAGGCCTTCCTCAGCACCCTGTCTAAAATGGCTTTCCCCTTCACGTTCTGTCCCTGCCTTTATTTTTCATCATAGCACTTGGCGTCCTGATGTTAGGTGTTTATTTGCTGTTTGCACCATCCTTCTTAGAATGTGAGCTCTGTGAAGGCAGGGATCGTGTCTGTTTTGTTACTCTATCCCTAGCTTCTAGACCAGTGTCTGACCTTTGGTAGTTGTTTAGTAGGTATGTGCTGAAAAGTGCATGTTATTTTCACATTACAGATGGGGACTGCAAACCCCCTGAGCCCTTTCCCTCCTTGCTCGTACCCTAAGAAATGAGGAACAAAATGCAGAGTCCACTGCTATTCTGACTGGGGAAGAAGCAAACCTCCGTAGACTGCCTTTTATGCTGTTAAAATTCTCCCTTTACCCACATTCTCTTTTTAGTCACCTTGGGAGAGATGGGAACAAGTGGGATTTGTTCTGCCTGTGTCCTCACAGCGTGTGTCTCCAGCCGTCTGGGACCCGTCTCTCTCTTTGGCTTGGGTGACCCTTGTTCTGGGTAGCTGCTCCATGGAGAATAGGTAGCAGGAGGAGACGTCCATTCTGAAGGTGTCGCCTCTGGAGGACCCATCGCGTAGGCTGCATCCTTAATATTTGTATTATCGGAGTCAAGTTTAGCCAAGAGATGTCCTCAGACTTGAAGGGCTGATAGTGTTGTTTATTTCTTCAGTATTTCAGTTACAGTGGCAACTTTGCCAACATCTTTTAGAGTTCCTTCAGGGCCAGGCACTTTGCTAAGCCCTTGATGCCTGTTACCTCATTTAACCTTCCCAACAGCCCTATCGAGGGTGGATATTACTCTTCCTGCCACTTACCTAGTGAAGAAGCTCAGGATTCAGATCTAATGATGGGCCACATGTCACATGCTGCTAAGTTGCAGGGCTGGCATTTGATTCTGGCTCTAGCTGACCACCAAGATGGCGTTCCTCCTGGCCACGTAGCCACTCTGCTTCCCCATCTGCTTCAGGGATTCTCCCGGTGGCCAGCAAGGCCAGGTCTGGTTTCCTATGAGGACATGAGGTGGATGGTTAATCACGTTGCAAAGCCCTGCGGGCCAGCAGAAGGCCTTAATGGGTTGGAGGAAGACGGGTGAAGAGCCTTCTGTTTGTTTATTTCTCATAGCATTTGCCACACAGATGATCAAACTTCTCTTTCTCATTGAGATTGGTTTCCATATCTCTCTATCTCTGATGCTCCCTGTCAAATCTCTTAAATATACACTCAGTGGAAGTCTGTAACCCTGCTTAGTCCTCTCCTCCAGACCCTGCCCCACTCCGGCAGCAATTGCTCCTAGTAGAGCTATTAAGAGCACACATTCTGGAGTCAGGCTGCCCCCGCCCTGCAGTTACCAACTGTGTAACCTTGGGAAAGAGGAGACCAGAGGGGGGGCAGTTCTGAGCCTCAGTGTCCTCAACTGTAATGTTAGGGGTCATAATAAGAGTACCTCCTTCTAAGGATGGTTATGAGTATTCATCAAGTCTGCCTGCCTGCCTTCCTCCCTCCCACCCTCCCTCCCTTCCTTTTCTTCCTTCCTTTCTTTTCTTTCTTTCTTTCTCTCTCTCTCTCTTTTGAGGTACAGCCTCCCTCTGTAGCCCTGGGTAGAGTGCTGTGGTATCATAGCTCACAGCAACCTCAAACGCTTGGGCTCAAGTGATCCTCTGGCCTCAGCCTCCCGAGTAACTGGGATGACAGATGCCAACCACCATGCCTGGCTAGTTTTTCTATTTTTAGTGAAGATAGCATCTTGCTCTTGCTCTAGCTGGTCTTGAACTTGTGTGAGCTCAGGCGATCCACCCACCTCAGCAACTCAAGAGTGCTAGGAATATAGGCATGAACCACCATGCCTCGCCTTATCTTATTTTTTCTAAGAGCTGCTAGAACATTCATTTAGCAGATACTCTCTGAACATCTTTTGGGATGCAGCACTGAGAGTCTGGGGATACCACTGTGAGCAGAACGAGAACTCTGTACCCATAGAGTTCGTGTTCTCATCCACAAGACAGATAATAAAGAAACATAGCAGTATTGGTTAAGTACTCCACAAGAAATAAAAATAGGGGCCACGTGAGCTGGGGTGGCTAGGAAAGGCCTCTGTCAGGAGGGGAGCGTCCCAGGGAGACCTGACTGGCAGGAGGAAGCCAGCCTCGACGGTAGCTAGAGCAGGAATAACGTGGAGGGGAAAGGCAGCCAGTGCGGTGGGAGCTTCTGGGAGAGAAGATGAGGTCTGAGCGATGTTGAAGAACTTTAAGTTGGAAGGCAGCCTCATGTGGTTTCTGTTTGATTTGATCCCTCTGGCTGTGTGTAGAAAGTAGTCAAGAGGAGACCAGAGGGAGGTCTTATGGAGCTGTCCAGGTAGGAGATGATGGTGGTGGGTTGGCCTGGGAAGGAGGAGAAAAGGAAATGGACTTGGGATGTATTTCGGAGGTTGTGGCAACAGAGCCAATGGACTTAACAATGGAAGGTGAGGGAAGGAGAGACCTAAAGGGTTCTGCCGTGTATTGTGTGTGGGCTGATTGCTGCTGATGGACACCCAGGTTGTATCCCGTTTTTCCTACTCGCAGAGGTTGCTCCAGACAATGCACATATACACACATCCCTGCTGGCCTGGGTCTGGAGGGATCTGAGGCAAGGGAATTCCAGGTAGTGCGAACTGTTGGAGCAAAGGCTGGGGGCCCTGCTATAGCAGCTGTACAGGAAGCCTCCTTGTGCCCGGCTCAGTTCAGGCTAGACCATGGAGTGCATGGGGTACAAGACGGAGTAGTCACCTGGGCTGTGGAGTGGCAGCACCTGACCTTAATCCACCACCTGAATCGTGTAGAGTTGTTGCCTGTTTGGATTGTTTTCATGTTCACCCATTTCCCACCTTCCCTAGAGCTACTTTCTCACCCAGTCAAGTCTGGGCGGGGCGCCCCCCCCCCCCCCCCGCCCCCAGGGCAGACCGCCGCACCGGCCCTCGACGAGGTGGACATCCC
>CAUYPK010016689.1:0-11866 GCA_963574355.1 Loris lydekkerianus | reverse complement strand
TACTCGTGGCAACGTATCTATGAGGTTGTGATAAAGTTTTGATCTTGGGAAAACTGGTAACAACTCAAGGTGAGAGTTGTAATTGGTGAGGTAAATTGCAGAATAATCACTTGTTTAAATGTTACATGGCAATGGTAAATGATGGCTTTGAACAAGCACGTGCTACGATGCTAAGTGGAAGAAAAGATTTTATTTTATTTTTTCAGTATTCACTTAAATTTATTTACTTTTAATTTGGTGAAACATCTACAATTACCATTGTTACAAATGCTAAAATTTCATTCTTTTGTTTGATTTAATTTTTTATAGTTAAATCATAGCTGTGTACATTAGTGCAATCGCCTGTACCCTTTCTAACATGCACCATAGATGTGAAAAAAAAAAAAAAAGAAATGACAAGTAAGATAGAGGCTAATTTAAATTTGAAATAGCTACATGGTTCTATTCATCTTATTAAGGTTTAATATATAGAAAGGTGTTAATTATAACTTACTTAGGATAGATTTCCTTTGAACTTCATTTCTTACATGTTCATATCAGACAACTAGGCCTGATTACACCTGATATGCTAAACCCTAATATTCTGGTTATCTCAATAACAGTTACATCACCAACAATGATTAAAAGGTAACAACTTAATTACTTTCAGCAAGGAGTTTATCTGCTGTGTTCAGCCCCAAGAAGAGCTGGTGACACAGAGCAGGCATCCATCCAACATATGCTGAAGGAAGCGATAAATTAATTAAAATAAACTCCATCTCTCAGTAGGAACTCATGACAAAGAACGTGCAGCCATCCTCAATCCACCCTACATACTTTCTGATCATGATAGCAACCCTGAAAGGTAAGTATTATTTTTTTTTAATTCATTTCATCAATGAGGAAATTCACATCTAGTATGTGACGGTACCTGGATTTAAAGTATGTTCCTAAATTTTTTTCTACTGTCCCTCTAATAAGATAAGATTAAGGATATACATAAAACAAAAGCAAACAAAAATCACTGGATATCTAACTTTGTGTCTGGACTTCATCATTTGCCATATGTTTGTCCCTCAAAGCCGTATTATTTATAGAATCATCAATCAGAATCTCTTGCTGCTTTTTAGCTCCAAATTCTGCCCCTTTAGATTTTCCCATAATCTGTTGTCAACACAAAAACCATCCATTCCCTATTCAACCCGAGTTTGCCTTCTTTTCACAAATCAGATGACTGTTCAACCACTGATATACAGCCTGTCTGCGGTACATTGACTAAAGACTATGCCCACCTGAATTAACCACACAGATTTCAACCCTAGGCTAATTTGCCCTTATAACCAAATCACTTCCTCTGATGTGTCCTCAGACAATGCAAAATAGTTTATTACTGGCCTAATGATCAGAATTATTCTCCACCCAAGATCCTAAAGATATTCCTTATTTTCTTCTAGCAGTTGTAATGTTTCATATTGAAGTCTTTATACTTTTGCCTAAGGTAGTAGTCTAATTCAAATTAATTTTTTTCTATGAAATATTTACATGACTCAGTTTCTCAAGTGCCTGTTTCTGGGTTCTATTCTATCCCATGGTCTATTTGTTATATTCCTGTAGCAGAGCCATGCTATAACCTACTGTGGCTGGGTGGTACATTTGAATATCGAATGGAGTAAACTTTCATCTCCTTTCTTTTCTGTCTTAGTTAGGGGTCAGGGAACTACATATAGTCCATGGTCAAAACCCTAGTCACTGACTAATCTTGTAAGTAAAGTTTTATTGAGACATCACCTCTCTCTTTTGCTTTTTTGAGCACAATGGCAGAGTTGGGTGGTAACATCCAGCTGCCAAAACCTAAAATGTTTAGTATCTGGCCTTTTAGACAAAAAGTTTACAAACCCCTGATCTTAATTATTCATGGATATGCGTTCTTTTACGTTAGTTTCAGAATCATTGTATAAATATTCCCAGTTCGAGATCCTTTTTCTTTTGGGAGACAGAGTCTCACACTGTTTCACACTAGAGTGTCCGGGCCTCAGCCTGGCCCACAGCAACCTCAAATTCTTGGGCTCAAATGATCTTCAGCCTCCCAAGTAGCTGGGACTACAGGCACTCACCACAATGCCCAGATAATTTTGTGTATTTTTAATAGAGATGGGGTCTAACTCTTGCTCGGGCTGCTCTCAAACTCCTGAGCTCAAGAGATCATCTCGCCTCAACTTCCCAGAGTGCTAGCATTGCAGGCATGAGCCACCACTCCTGGCCCAGTTCCAAATTCTTGTTTGCAAGGAAGAGAAACAGATTCTAACTTAATACACAAATATAATTTATCAGAAAAGATACCAAAGAGCTCACATAATCAGAAAGAAGGCTAGAGCAACAGGCTTAGAAAGTGGGCAGGGGCCAAGGAAGCTGGACGACAGACACGGCTACCCTGCAGGGAGAGCCTGCCTCGGCTGCCACAGGGATGCTGCCGCAGACGAGGCTCCTCTGACGGCCCCTGCAGCGCTGCGCCGCTCCCTGGAGATTCACGTACTCACACCCTAGCTTCCAGAGAGCAAGGAGTGGCTGGCTGCTTCCATTTCCACCAAGAGAGGCAGGGCCCAGCCTTCTATCAGGACTCACTCATTTGTTCCAGCTTCCCTGATGAAAAAATAAAAAAGAGTCATTCACTGGAGGGTTCAATTTAAAATATAAGGGGGAGCAGAATCCCCCCAAAAGCAGCTGTAACTTTGCTTGGAATTGCTTTAAATTGGGGGGGAAATTTTATCTTTAAATACTGCTTTCTCATTCATGAAGATGATTTGCCTCATCATTAATTCAGCTCTTACTTTATGCCCATTGTTAGAGTTTCAAATGGTCTTTTTTTTTTTTTTTTTGCGGTTTCTGGCCGGGGCTGGGTTTGAACCCACCACCTCCCGCATATGGGGCTGGCGCCCCACTCCTTTGAGCCACAGGTGCCGCCCTCAAATGTTCTTCTTTAACCATCTCTTGAGTTTTCGTCTTTTACATCGTTAATATTTTACAGTTGTTTGGATGATATCTTATTTTCTACTATGTTCTTGATTTTATTATTACTAGTACTGAAAAAAATCTAGTGATGTTTGTGTATTGATTGTATATTGCGATCAGCAAGCTCCTCATTACTTCTCAGAGTCTGTTGATTTTCTTTAGTTTTGTATGCAAGTGATTGTAACACTTGCGAATGACAATTTTATTTATCTCTTTATCAACCTTTATATTTTTGAGTTATTTTCTATGTTGCTACATTGACCTGAGACTCCAGTTTGAGGCAAAACATTGTGATTACAGGTATTCTTATATTATCCCTAATCTTAAAGCAAATGCTTTTAAAGTTTTTCCAGGTAAAAAGTAAATGCCTTTTTAACACATTGAGGAAATTCCTTTATGTTTTCAGTTTTCTTCTCACTTAAATTGTAAATAAATACAGAAGAACCTTATTAAATGCTTTTTCTGTATCCATTGAAATGCTCATAAGTATTTACTTCAGTAGTTTCAAGTAAATTAATAGATTTTTCTAACGTACAATTATCTCCTCACAGTCCTGAGACTTAACTATTGTCAGTCATTATGTCTTTAAATCATGATATATCATTTTATTATTAATGAATTCAGTTAGCTAATGTACATTAGGATTCTTTCATGTATGTTCATAAATGAGACTAACTTACTTTTATTTCTCTACTTTTATCAAATTTTGATATTAGGGTTATACTGGCTTCATAAAAGGAGTTGAAATCTTTCTTATCTTTCTGAAAGGAAAGAAATAATAAGACTACGGCCATAAATCAGTAAAACAGAGAATTTTTTAATTTTTATTTATTTATTTATTTATTTATTTATTTTTTGCAGTTTTTGGCCATGGCAGGGTTTGAACCTGCCACCTCCAGTATATGGGGCCGGCGCCCTACTCCTTGAGCCAAAGGGACCACCCCAAAACAGAGAATTTTTTAAAGTAGAAATGGTTACAAAAACTAGTTATTAGAATAGAGAAATAACTAGTTGACCACTTAGGAGAATTCCAGTTTATACTATAGTCTTGGCACAGCTATTAATAGCAGCCCTTTTCAATCTCAGAATGTCACTACTGGGCAACTAAGTTACCCACCCACCAGGGTGAACTCTCAGTAAGAAGCACAGATTTGCTGCTACATATTAGCTGTATAACTGTGATAAATTCACTGTATAACTGTGATAAATTCACCAGCCTCTCTGAACTTCAGCAAGATGGGAAGTGTAACATGTAGCTCTCTGGGTAGTCTGAAGAACAATAAAGCAAGTGAACTGTTAAATTAAAAAAAAAAAAAAAAAAGTTAATTTCAGCACCTCCAAGTATTAGAGCAAGGATCTAGCACTCAGATTCAACCCCAGTAGAATTCCAAAACCAACTGGAGGAGAAGCCTAGATGAGGCTACCCCACCAATGTTAGACTCCACCCCCACTACCTGCAGCCCTATCTCCCAGGTAACTGGGAATATTTGGGTTTGATCTATGGATCCTGAGTGCAGGCTCCTTGCAATGCTCCACTTTGAAACTCAGGGAAGCCCAAGTCCAGAGATGTCAGCCACTTCTCTGAGCCAACTGCCTCACCAACTGTCTCATTCATCCAGCCCTGGGTTCTCCCTGTGCTCGCTGGCCTCCTTTCCACTAACTGGCTTATTATTTCAGTGCATAATCTTAACTGGTTTCGTTTTTCTTCCCTTTCTTGGATGCACTAGGAAGTGAACTGCAACTATTTTCCCTCATCTTTAAGGAATAATCCCTCCCGTGGGAAGGCTCCCCACGGCTCCAGGGAAGGGAGGGATTTGACGAACTGTGACCGTGGGAAAGAATATCCACCCAGACGAGAGAGTACTTTGGAGGTGGTGGAGAAAAGAGATTTGTAGGTCTAGAAGTGGAAAGAACCCAGGCTGTGCTTGGGTCACGACCCCGGAAAGCAGCATGACTCCAGGCAGGCGGTACTTGGTTCATCTGGGGAAACAAAGCCTGAGGCATGGGGTTGCAGAGCTCTGCCAAATATTGCAATGTCCTAACTGCGTCAGGGAAACTGCAGAGCTGCCAGACCTGCCAGTATTGTGCAGGGTACATCACCAGTAACTGGGGTGGGGAGATGACTAATGACCAGGGAGGCAGAGCCTTGGCACAGGGAGGGCTGTGACAGACCTGGGGGTGCAACCCTGCTGGACTGATGTGCGCTCACCTCCCTGCCAGCCCAAGGGCATGGACTCAGAATCTAATTCCAGTAGCTGAAGGGTTATGGGGGGGGGGGGGGGCAGAAGGTCTACCTGAGTGATGCCATTCCCTGGTCACTCTTCCAGACCTCTTATTGCCAACTCTGACCGTGCCTCAGTCTCCCCCACCACTACACTGCTCACCAAGCCTTAAGTTCCATTGTCAGTCCCAACTCTGGGCCAGGTTTTCTGGCCTGGGCATCTCTATCTTCTTTCCTGCTGTGTCTTAAAGGGATTAATCTCCTGTAGGATGCAAGGTGTTCCTCCTCTTTGATTTCACTTTCCAAATATTCTAGATGGTCATCTGTCCACTTAAGACTTTTAAATCTGTATCTCCAACCCTGTCCTCACTACAGAACTTGTATGTGTGGCAGCCTCCGGGACATCTCCTGGAGTGTCCTGCACATACCTCAAGTTCCAGATACTAAAAACAGAACTTTGGTCATGCTACCCTGCCCTTCAACATCCCTATCTCGGTGATACTGAACTCTTGTTTTAGTACTGTGGAAATATTTAGAACTTTTCCAACTCATAAGTTCCAAAGCCTAGGAAAAGGGATAGCAATATGGGAGAGGACTTAGAATTATAGAGCCAGGCAAGGTGGTTCACACGATTGCAGGAAGATGAGGCCCGACGGAGAGAAAGAGCACTCAAACACCATGTTTATAAGAGGAAGGGCTTTATTCACCAGCCGGGAGCTTACGGCAAAGAAGAATTCCAAATGGCCGCGCTCCCTGACTGCCTTGGTCTTTCCCTTTTTATCTATAGTCAAAAAGTTCCACCCCACAGGTCCCCTTCTCATTGGCCAGTTTGAATCAAGTGGGAGATGCTGTTCCAGCCCCCACAGAACTACAGAATCTCACAGAAGTGGAAATTTCCAGTTCCAGGAAGCTAAGTTCACAAATTCCCAGGAGCTGAGTCACCATGGAGAGGATCCTGCAGGTGTATCCTTGTGAAGACCTGTTCTCCTGGACCTCACCCTTCTCAGATATCCTCTCTCACCACCTGTAATCCCAGAACTCTGGGAGGCCGAGACCAGTGAATCACTTGAGCTCAGGAGTTCAAGACCAGCCTGAGCAAGAGCAAGACCCTATCTCTTAAAAAGAAAATAGCCAGGCACTATAGTAGGCGCCTGTAGTCTTGGCTACTTGTGAGGCTGAGGCAAGAGGATCGCTTGAGCCCAAAGCTTGAAGTTGCTGTGAGCTATAGTGCCACTGCACTCTCCCCAGGGTGACAGAGTGAGACTCTCATCTTAAAAAAAAAAAGTGGGTGGCACCTGTGGTTCAAAGGAGTAAGGCGCCAGACCCATATACCGGAGGTGGCGGGTTCAAATCCAGCCCCGGCCAAACTGCAACAAAAAAATAGGTGGGCGTTGTGGCGGGTGCCTGTAGTCCCAGCTGCTCAGAAGGCTGAGGAAAGAGAATCATGTAAGCCCAAGAGTTAGAGGTTGCTGTGAGCTGTGTGACATCATAGCACTCTACCCGAGGGTAGTATAGTGAGACTCTGTCGCTACAAAAAAAAATTGGGTGGCACCTGTGGCTCAAAGGAGTAGGGTGCCAGACCCATATACCAGAGGTGGCAGGTTCAAACCCAGCCCTGGCCAAAAGCTGCAAAAAAAAAAAAAGAAATTCTAATACACGAGTGAATTTTCCATAACGTCACTTCCAGTACATTCACATGGCACTAATTTACCAACAAAGGATTCCACACTTGTAATTTGGCTGTCATTTAAAGTGGAGTACCTGGTAACAGGAGGCATTAGGTACCCAAATCTGCATCACCCTGACCTTCTGGGTGGAAACACTTTCTATGCCTCACTGGCAAATAAGATAAAAAAAAAAAAAAAAAAAAAAAAAACTACACTGTTCATGGATTAGGTCGTAGTGGGACTTGTGACACACCAGACTGGGGTCTTGTCACCTGTCACATTGCCATCTGTACATCGCCATCTTCCATATATATATATATATATATATTTTTTTTTTTTTTTTTTTTCCTTTTGCAGTTTTTGGCCGGGGCTGGGATTGAACCCGCCACCTCCGGCATATGGGGCTGGTGCCCTACCCCTTTGAGCCACAGGTGCCACCCTCTTCCATGTATCCTTGTCTGCCTGCTGGGAGAGGTGGCCATGAGGCAGCAGGGCCCCCACAGCCTGGGGAACATTCAGGGAATGAACCCCCAACAGCTTCTCCTCCATTCCCAAAACAACCATATTCCTTTCTTCCTGCTCCCTCTGCCAGAAGTCACGTAGCTCTTTCTTTGTCTGTTAATTTTTAAGAACTATGCAGAAAGCCTTGTGATCTTTCCCTTCTTACTGGTAAACATATGTTAATGAGTGAAGTAAAAACCATTAACAGAATGATCTGTGTTACAGCTATCACACTGTCTTTTGTCTATGCTACTTCCCCATGTTGTCTACACTACTTCCCCGTAGACAAGCCTGTCAGGTACGATAAATTGAAGCTGATTTTGTGCTTTGGTGCTGGCTGTAGCCATCAGCTCAGTCAGATCTCCCGATCCCATCTTTCAGGTCTGTGTCTTCTCTTGTGTTCTATTTTCCTCCATCCCTGCCATTTCCACTCTGATTCGTTCCCCTTCCCTGTGCTGGTTCACGAAAGCCTGTAGGAGCAGAATCATTGCAAAACATCTGACATGGGAGTCCTGCAATTTGCTTTGGCTGTGCCGTTGGTTATGTCATCCAACCAAGCTAGTCTAAACTTTCTCTATAATCTTTGGTGTTTGGAAGTTCAATGAAGGGAGCAGTTGAGCTGCTCCAGGTTGTACAATTGCTGGTTTGTAAGCCGGTTAGAGTATCTGATTCAGCTAATTTTCAAGTGGAAAGGGATTGTAAGTCTTGACAGTCAGCAGAGGCCATGCCCCTTCTACATGTGGATCATATGCTCCAAATATGCTAGTTGGTTCCCATGCATAGCTCATCATAACATTAGATTATTCCCTTAAGCCCCATAATGTTCATGAAAACTAGAAATAAAATGTGTAGAGGCTCCAGTAGGCATAGGGTAACCAAACACTATCTCAAAAGGCATTAATCCATGTCTTCTATTTGGAATATTCCAGATTTTTTTTTTTTTTTTTTTTTTGCAGTTTTTGGCCAGGGCTGGGCTTGAACCCGCCACCTCCGGCATATGGGGCCAGCGCCCTACTCCTTTGAGAATATTCCAGATTTTTATAAGGACCAGGGGTAACACTTTGGGCCATTTCATTCCAGTTCCTTGACAGACTTTTCCTAAAGTCACTTTTATATCTCAATTTTGATGTTCTATTTGCCCTAAGGATTAGGGATGGTACAGAGTATTAAATTTAAATGAGAACCTCAGAGTTTTTGTAAGCCTTTTATTTCTTCCGTAAAATGAGTTCCTCGGTCTGACTCAATCCACTGAAGGAATATCAAAATGATACCAGTTAATAATTTCTTTATGACTGTTATGGTATCACACATCTCATCAGACGACATTCAGTTCATGCACTGAACACACAGACAACCACCAACCAGTGAGAAAAGCTGAAAGCCTCATGCCTTGAGGACTTTCTAAGGCATCCTGGCCTCCCCCAGAAATGTGGTGAGATTTATAAGTAGTACCCTGGGAAATAATTTAGTCAGAAATTTTACGGATACCAAGTCAGAAACAATTATATTCTAGTTTCTTCTTTTTTTGAGATAGAGTCTCACTATGTTGCCCTCAATAGAGTGCTGTGACATCACAGCTCACAGCAACCTCAAACTCTTGAACTTAAGTCATTCTCTTGCCTCAGCCTCCCAAGTAGCTGGGACTACAGGCACCTGCCACAATGCCTGGCTATTTTTTTGTTGTTTGTAGTTGTCATTGTTGTTTGGCAGGCCCTGGGGTGGGTTCAAACCTGCTAGCCCCGGTGTACGTGGCTGGCGCCCTAACCACTGAGCTACGGCCCCGGAGCCTATCTTCTAGTTCCTTAACTATCCCCCATCCACACATATAACCTATGTGATAAGAGGTAAGTACAAGCCACAAGGTCAAAGATAAGGACCCCAGGAAGTTCGTTTGGCCCAATGTGTGATCCATCTGATAATTATCTGGCACCCTTTTGCATACATTTGTCTTTTTCACGTTGTGGGTACTTGCCTGATGATCATTAATACCAATAAGCAATAGAGGCAGGTTAATAAATTGGGTGGACAAAGGACAAGGGAGGCGTCCCTTTGGGGCAGCTTCTTAGCAGCCTTGTCGGCCTCTGACTGCTGAGAGATATGTTATCAGTCTCCTCAGTAAGAGCTGCATAAGGCATAGTAGTTTTAGTAAGAGAGGTGAGTAGGCTGAATGCCAGTGAGTAGACGCCCATTGGCAATAAGAGGGCCAGCAGAGGTTAATAATCCCCCAGAACTCCAGATTGTGTCAACAGCAAGGCAGACTCCGAGTGTATCTGGAATCAGGGTAAACAGTGGCAGGCTTTCCTTTTGTCAATGTGCAAGCTCTAGTAAGAGCTGTAGGTTTGGCAGCTTGGACTGACTAAGGCAAGGAAGACGCCTTAGTGTTCCATGTGGCAAAACTATGGCACAGCCTGCTGTTTCCTGGGAATTCCATTCACAGAAACCATTAGAAACTAGAAGTAAGTCTGTTGTGGAAACCTCAAGGTTTCAGCCTGGGTTCTGTCACTTGTGGCACAAAGATTGCCAAAGAAAGGAATTGTTACTCTGACAGATGTCTTGCTGGACAATCTGAGAAGCCGTCTCAAATTCATCTCTCTCAGGGACAGGTAGGGCCACACGCATGGAGGGAGGTGTGAGTAACAAGGGGCTACGAGGATGGGGGGCAGGTGTGTGGGGGATGGCGAATCTTGGCGTCAGAAAGTCTGCCCATGGGCCTTTAGAATCTCATCTCCATTGTCTTGCAGAAAATCCTCCATTTCTGGGAAACAGCTCAAAGGGTTAAGTAGTTAGCTAAGGGAGAGGATTATATTAGAAGCATTGAAATGTGTTCAATGGTTACCAGTCTGTATTGTGTAAAGGAGTATCCATGAAGTCGTCTTCTGGTCTTGAGACTATGTCTACATCTGCAATGCAATCCCATGAGATGGAGTGAGGCCCTCCACCGTCAGGAAAGGGAGAAGAGCAGCCAGGGTTCAAGTGTGGCAACAATGGAGGGGAAGGGAAGGGCTGATGACCGAGGCCCCTTTGTGGGTGATCTGCCACCATGGAGAGGCCCCAAGTTCATAGCATGGGGAGCACAGAGGTGAATGGAGGGGCCTAATATAAGAGCACTGGCTCTGTCAAATAGGGTGTGAAGGGAATTAGAAATATTTTCACCCCCAAATTTGGCATTTTGACACACTATATTTACTGAAAAAGCCTCAAGGTCTTTCTAACTCTAATGCTCACCACAACACTAGCGCTCTCCAAATCTTTGAATTTCTTTATCTGCCTGAGATCCAGACCCGCCTAGGAAACAATTATCTTTCCTTCCCCTCCCTGTTACCTCAATATCTATTGCAAGAAGGAAGATCAAGAATGCAACCAGACCTGGCCTAATCCATTTTTAAAATAACACTGTCTCTCAGGTTAATTTAATTTCCAAAGAAGTCTGAGCACACGGCTCACTCTGTAATCTTAGCACTCTGGAGGCCAAGGCAGGTGGATTGCTTGACCTCAGTTGTTCAAGACCAGCCTGAGCAAGAGCAAGACACCGTCTCTATTAAAAATAGAAAAAAAAATTAACCAGGCTTTGTGGAGGACGCCTGTAGTCCCAGCTACGTGGGAGGCTGAGGCAAGAGGATCACTTGAGGCCATGAGTTTGAAGTTGCTGTGAGCTCTGACTCCACAGCACTCTACCAAGGGTGACAAAGTGAGACTCTGTCATAAATAAATAAATGAAAGAAAGAAAGAAAGATCATCTTTGTCCAGTGGCCATTAATTCTCTGTAGAGGAGATTCAGGATACATTGGCAGGGGGCACTGAATAGGAAGGTCTGGATCTGACTGAATTTGATTACAGAACCCCAGGAAGTGGGAGGAGTTGTGAGCTGTGTTCCTGGGGCCTGTGTCAGGTTGTTTTTCTGCTTGTCAGCACTGACACAAGTGACCTGTATACTCTGGGCCTACAGATCAGATTGGAGTTCTCTCTATACGTTTTGCAGGGAAAGAAAAGGTAAAGAGGCAATTATTGTTTGAAGGGTTTTTCTGGAGAAGTTGGAGAAGTTTTAGGAGTTAAAGAAATGTGTTGAGGTTTTCTGGGGGGTCAGAGACAGGGAGTTGGGGGTTTAGAAGGGGATTTAAAAACCAAAATGTGTCTCCGTATAATTTCAACCAGAGGTCTTGGGATATGTTTGGCTTCTTCTTCTTCTTCTTTTTTTAATTAAATCATAATTGTGGGGCAGCACCTGTGGCTCAAAGGAGTAGGGTGTATGCCCCATATGCCGGAAGTGATGGGTTCAAACCCAACCCCGGCCAAAAAAAAATTGCAAAAAAAAAAAAAAATCATAACTGTGTACATTAATGCATTTATGGGGTACAATGTGCTGATTTTATATACAATTTGGAATGCTTACATCAAACTGGTTAACATAGCCTTCACCTCACTTACTTAATTGTTGTGTTAAGACATTTAGACTCTACACTTAATAGATCTGACATGTACCCTTGCAATA
>CAUYPK010016687.1:0-48927 GCA_963574355.1 Loris lydekkerianus | reverse complement strand
CATAGGCAAAGCAGAATGAAATGATTATGATATATATATATATATATATATATATTTTTTTTTTTTTTTTTTTGCAATTTTGGGCTGGGGCCGGGTTTGAACCCGCCACCTCTGGTGTATGGGGCGGCGCCCTACTCCTTTTAGCCAATTGCACGGCCATCTTAAATATTTTTTTCTTTTTTTTTTTTTTTTTAAAGACAGAGTCTCACGATGTCACCCTCGGTGTTACAGCTCAGAGAAACCTCACACTCTTGGGCTTAAGCAATTCTATTGCCTCAGCCTCCCAAGGAGCTGGGACTATAGGTTCCCGCCACAACGCTGGGCTATATTTTTTTATTGTTGTTGCAGTTATCATTGTTGTTTAGCTGGCCCAGGCTGGGTCCTAACCCACCACCCTCAGTGTATGTGGCTGGTGCCATACCACAGTGCTACGGGTACCGATCCTGCTTTATATGCTTTTAAAAAAGACTTTTTATATCATGGTGCTTGGTATGTATTAGGTACATACAATATTCAATATTTATTGAATAACTTGCTCTTGCTTTAGAGACCTTTAGTTGAAATTATAGCAATAATAACATAACTTTGATATGATATGGATATTTTTGATCATTTATCCTCAAAAGCAACTGGAGGATGTGACTGGATATACATCTCATTTGGAAATCATAACTGGAATTTTGAAAATTGTTTCTTGGTTGTCATTTAGTTCATAAATCATAGTCATAAAAAATGAGTTAAAAGAGTGAAGATTGATCTTTTAACATACAAATTAAATATTGGTGTTCAATGACACGTATTTGGTGCTATAAATTAGTTTATGCAGAATTTATGAGTCAAATCTAGGCAATTAATTCTGTTGGTTATTCAAAAAGAATCTGTCCTAAGAACAATTGTGAGGAAGCAAGGATTAGTTAAGATAAATGCTAATTTTGAATAACAAGATTTTACTACATTTTAAAAGATATGCATTGTTTTACTCTGCTTGCCATGTGTGTATGTTGTATGTGTGATATTTTGCTTACTGAAACATGAAAACCTTGTTTGTTTCAGGATCAGATTTGCAAGTATGTCTCCCTAAGGGCCCAACATGCTGCTCAAGAAAGATGGAAGAAAAATACCAACTAACAGCACGATTGAACATGGAACAGCTGCTCCAGTCTGCAAGTATGGAGCTCAAGTTCTTAATTATCCAGAATGCTGCAGTTTTCCAAGGTGAGTTCTGGGGACCATTTTAGGTGTACTGCTCAATGACATCATTATTTGGGAACTGGGCTTTCAAATGCCAAATATAATTGATAAATTACCATTCCAGAATTAATGCTTCGTATGAAAAAACTTCCCAGTGAGAGATTCTGATGAAAGAAAAACAGTGTTTAGAGAAGCTTCATTTCAGTTTTTGTCAGGGTGGGCAAAACATCATTGTCCAAGGATGTTCTGTTTATTTGTATGTAAAGGTTATAAATCTCTGTAGAAAGAGTAAATAATGCTTTTTCTCAGCTAGTCCATTAAGACTTTTATAAAAAACAAGAAAGGTTTCCTTAAATACTGAGTCCAATTTTCTCCAGGAGTGAGTTAGATATATATGGAGTGTACATGGACTCCTTCTGACCACTAGGACCATTTCAATATAGAAGAGAGAAACTAGCTTGTTGGCTTGATATTTTCCCATTTGTGTGAGTGGTTTCCTTTCTTCTCTTTATGGATTTCAATTCTTATCACAATAAGCTGTTGTGGCATTGTCAGAGTGGGTAAGAATTTACATTTCACTTTACTAACTTGTAGGACTATCAGAGCAGGATGAGGAGTACCCTTCTCAATTCAAAGACCCAGCTAGGGAGATGATGACGATGGTGGTAATGATGATAGCAAGCACCTATATGGCTCTATGTGCTAGGCTCTCTTTTCAGTGCTTTACATATATTAATTCATTTAGTTATCACAGTATACCTATGAGTAGGTATTAGGTATTGGTTTTCCCATTTTATGGATGAAAACCTAAGGGACAGAGTGGTGAAATAACTTGCCCAAGGCCACACAACAAATAAATGATGAAAGCAGGATTTGAACCCAGGAAGCCTGGCTCTTAAGGAGTGTACGGTTTTCACTACCTCAGTGGGCTGCCTCCTGTCACTGGGAAAATTGATTATGGATATCGAGGCTTTTTTCTATGCCTCTTCAAGGAGACAGAATTAGCACCCTTTTTCTTGCCCCACAAAGAGAGTATTGGGGTCAGATAGAAAAATAACACTTCTGACTAGACATTGGAAAGCTTTAGATTTATGACACCTTTACAAGAATTAACCTCTTTGAGTAGTAAGGTAGGTTGATTATAGCTTATTTTGTGTGTTCTAATGAAATTCTTAGAATTAGCTAAGAAAATTATTCAAATTAGCTAATGAAGGCATACATTCACAACAGTTTCTTGGGTCAAAACCCCAGGGGATGTAGGTTGATTATATGAAGTATGATATATAAGCTTGAAGTATTTGCTAAACTATTTATGCAGTAAGGCTCTTGTGAAGAGTTTGTTGAGACTAACAATTGGGTGATAGGATGAATAATTTAGGCTGATTTTAAAAATACATGTGCCATTCATGTACTTTTTAGATTGATTTTGGAGTTAACTGCTGGATAAAAGTGGGGTGACAAGAAGTGATGTGACATGAGAATTAGGTTGAAGCGGAGAGTCATATCTTACTCTTTGGGGCATCCAATTGCCTCTTTAGAATGGAGTATTAGTGATTCGTTTCATTCCCAGAAAACCAAACTCTTAGTTATTACCTTAACTACCATTGCCTGGCTGGAGGGGGGTGGGAGAGTGATCACACTGCTTTGCTCGTGTGTAAAGTAGCAGACATGGCTGTCCAACTGAGGGCCTGGTGTGTCAACATTCATGTCTCTGCCCAGTCCTATACTTTGCATACTATTTGTTGGGTCACAGGCATCCTCAAACTTTTTAAACAGGGGGCCAATTCACTGTCCCTCAGACCATTGGAGGGCTGGACTATAGTTTAAAAAAAAACAACTATGAACAGATTCCTATGCACACGGCACATATCTTATTTTGAAGTTAAAAAAAACAAAACAGGAACAAATACAATCATACCGCCTCATGTGGCCCATGGGCTGCAGTTTGAGGACCCCTGGAACAACATGCATGATGCTGGGAGAGAAAAGAGGTTCTGCCAAGATTTTGATCGGATTGGAGGCCAAGTGCTAGTCTTGTAAACAGAGGGTAGAAAGTGGAGGTAGTACCTACTAGATGTCTGTCTGTCTCTTACACACACAGAGGAATATACTTTCTTTGGCAAATTGCAGAGGTAGGTAGAAAGGCAGCCCTAGCAAAGGAATAGGGAGAAAACTAAATGGTGTCTGAACTTATTATTGCTGCTGCTTCTGACTTGTCACCATATCCATTCATTCTTTATTTTGTTTCACTCCCTTTTCTCATTCTTTTTCTGCTTCACTTTTAGAAAAAATAAATCCCATAAGAAAAAATAAACTATGGTCCCAGACCTCAAGGCACTTATACTGTATGTAGGGACATATTGCTCCCAAATCCTTTCAGTAACAAACATTTGGAGAGACAAAGCTTAAAACCAGAAACCACTATAAGATGACATATTATTAGTTGCTGAGAAAAAGAGAGCATCTACTCCAGTATTTCTTACCATTATGTATTATTCCAATGACTTGAAATTGGTGGGCATAATTGTGTTTTTCCCTAAAATGCATCTCATCCCCAAGATGCTGGTAGACCAAATAATTAAGAAAATTGCTTTAATACTTCACTCATATGAAATTTGACGTGGCAGCTTTTATGAACTATTTTCTCCACCATATGAAGTTGAAGAAAGCTCATCTTGATCTTGGCCTAGATCCACAGTCTCTTTAGGATTCCTTCACTAGTCCACATTGGGGGTATTTAAGCAATGAGTGCTTTCTGCAAATATTTGCGCAGTTCTACGAGCAATCCTTACTGCCTTGATTTGGATTTTATGTCTTAGTTTGCAGGAAGCCTTTGCCCTCATAAATGAGCCTGGGGCCCTTTGCTACAGTGGTTGGAGTGCTCTATTGCTAATGTTGTTTTGATAATGATTGAAGCATTAAAAAAAGTTGTTCTTTATTTTCAATCTTTGCATTGCCTCGTTTCCCAAATTTAATTTACTTAGATGTGCTTAGTAAAATGGGGCAGCACATTTGTTTCTGCTTAATTAATTCTTTTTGAAAGACTCCACTAAAAGTAGATTTTACTTCCTCTTTCTCTTTTTCTTCCCCCTTACCTTATAATGATGATGATGATGATAATAATAATGGAGATTTATTTAGTGCCTACTATACAGTGCTTACTTTTACATGATTATCTCATTTAATTTTCCTAGCAGCCCTATGAGGTCTGTCCTGTAATTATCTCCATTTTACAGATGAGGAAACTCTTTGATGCCACAGCTTCTTTAGAACCATCATAAGACATGGCTTTCCTTGTTCTTGGTGTGCTTTATATAAAATGAAATCAGGAAGTTGTAGGATTTGTGGTCCTTGTGAAGAAAAGTGGGATAGAATTTTGAAATTTCCATCCTATCTCCACTACCTCTATAGCACCTTCAAGACTTGAGTTTTTGCATGGTGCCTGTGGCTCAAAGGGATAGGGTGCCAGTCTCATATGCTGGAGGTGGTGGGTTCAAACCCAGCCCTGCCCCCCCCCCAAAAAAAAAAAAAAAACAAAACACACAAAAGACTTGAGTTCTCTCTTCTTTGTAGAATTTCATTATGACTTTCAACCTTTTAATGTCAGGAAATATTTGGGGTAGGTTCAGTTCTTCTCTGAATGTTGGATGAGTCTAGTCTTCCTTAAGGTACCCCTGACGCTGGGTGACAATAGACTCTTCAGGGCAGCAACACTTTGCCTTTTCTGTAAGTTGCTTGTCCTACAACTTGAACAGAAAGAAAAGGAAAAATGGTGGTTAAGCTGAAAACATTTCCGCACACCTAAACCTCCACAGAGCCCTTGCTTGTATAGTTGGGTGTAGACTCATCTGAGAGATCTTTGCATCCTTGTTTAGAGCCTACTGATGTTCTAAATTTAGACACCATCATTATAAGCTTGATCTTCTGGCTTTCTGGTCAGTAGTAGATACACAGGTAAGTAGAAGGATTATAGAAGACTGCTAAGGGGAGGTACACATGAGCAGCAAGAAGTTGGAAGGGACAGTAATGGTGGAAGTCCTAAACATGGACTCAAGAACTCACTAAATGTGGCATTTGGGGGCATCTAATAGAGGGATATATCCCTACGTTCCTCAGTAGCCTTTATATGAAGTATTGTAGTAGGTCCCATGATTTATGTTCATAATGATGGCTGTGAGTCAGTGAGAAAAGATCAAATTATGTTCACTGTCCTTTTCTGAATATTTCCATTTTAAATGGCTTCAAAGAATTTTTGGTGCTTAAGAGCAATGGAGTGGTGAGATAGGAGGAGGGAGAGGGATGGGGGTTAGGGTGTATGGCACACCTCTTGGGGGTGGTGCACAACTATAAGAGGGACTTTACCTAACAAATTCAGAAGTAGGGTGTAACCTAATTCTTTGCACCCTCAGTGAATCTGAAACAATAATAAACAAAAAGAGCAATGGAAGAAACACTAGACTTGGGAATCAGAAAATCTAAGTTTGCTACACCAAGGACTTTACCTAACAAATGCAAACGTTGTAACCTAATTGTTTGTGCCCTCATATTAATCTACATCTGCATTATGAGCTTTATTTTGGGCTCGGTGCCTGTGGCTCAAGTGGCTAAGGCACCAGCCACATACACCTGAGCTGGCGGGTTCGGATCCAGCCCAGGCCCGGCAAACAACAATGACGGCTGCAACCAAAAAAATAGCCGGGCATTGTGGCAGGCGCCTGTAATCCCAGCTACTTGGGAGGCAGAGGCAGGAAAATCGCTTGAGCACAGGAGTTGGAGGTTGCTGTGAGTTATGATGGCACAGCAGCTTGAGGCTCTGTCTCAAAAAAAAAAAAAAAAGCTTTATTTTGGGGGCAGCTCTGTAGATGCTAGTTGCCTCAATTTTCTTATCTATAAAATGGGGATAAAATTAATGTCCTGCTTATCTCATAAAGTAAAGATAGCATATGTGAAAGTGTCTTAAACCTTAAAACACATATAACCATGTATTATCTACACAGCTCACTCACTATTTCACCCCAGGTGGTGTCAAATAAATGATGCATCATCATTATAGACATTAACCTAGACAAGGCTGGAGTTCATGATGTACTTCAACAACTTTTGCCACATATAGATGATATATTCAGTACAAACAGGTGAGGGAGTATTTAGGGAAAGGACCCTTTGAAAAGGGGGTTTCTTTTATGCACTCTTAGATGTGAAGCTGTGTTGTCTGAAAAATCAATACTGCCAGGAGCAATCCTTTTTTCAACTTCCCAGAGTTTCTCTTCTGGCCCGTATCTGGTATATTTCACATACAAACAAGTGGCTAGATTAGGAAGGGTTTGTTTTGTTCAGGCCATATTTTAATTGCATTTTCTGGTGCACACTATCATGGCAGAGGGTAGGAAAAGGTGGGTCTAGGTCTAGAGATTGTCAATTGATCCTTACCCAGTGTAGACAGGCTTGCTTTCTTTTATCTGCTTTCTATAGAGGAGATGACAAAGACGCCTCTGAATGGCGAAGAGGCTAGAGTGCTTCTAGGCTGCTTCTGCTACTCTTCTCCCTTATTTTCTCTTTCCACCAGCTCTTGGTAATTTTCCTACTCTTTTGTTTGTTTGTTTGTTTGTTTCTTTCTTTCTTTCTTTTTTTTTTTTTTGAGACAGAAACTTACTTTGTCACACTTGGCAGAGTGCCATGGCATCATAGCTCCCAGCAACCTCAAATTCTTGGGCTCAAGTGATCCTCTTGCCTCAGCCTCCCTAGTAGCTGAGACTACAGGCACCCACCACAATGCCTGGCTATTTTTAGAGACGAGGTCTCGCTCTTGCTCAGGCTGGTCTCAAATCCGTAGCTTAGGCGATCCACCTGCCTCGGCCTCCCAGAGTGCTGGGATTACAGGCGTTTCTACTCTTTTTTGTCAGATTTCTGTCTTTCCCACTCCCCCTAAATAAAATTGACCTTGGTTAGAACAGCCTTTTCCATCAGCTCCGAGCAATTTCTCCAGTTCTTTCTGCTTGAAATAACTGTTTAGGGACATTATTCAAGCAAAGCTTTTTTCCTTCCCAGTTAATATGTGACTAAATAATTCCTTGAATGTTGATAAACATGTTTTGGAGATTCAATCATTTGTTAATTTAGTTTTTATAATGTAGTGAGGGTTTTAAGTGAGTACTGAGCCATTTTTCTTCATTTCACAATTTTTTCCCCCTCACTAGCCTGACAGTTCTGCCCACGCTCCAGCTCTATGCAGGCTGAGCCCCACTGCGTCCCCTGCTCAAACTGCTGGCCAGTCTGTCACAACACTTTCTTCATTGAAAATAATGTACAGGAGAGAATAATTACATTGATGTCTAATCAGAACTTAATTCATTTGCCAGAGCTAAATATAATAGCATTAAACTGAATAGAAGAATTTTAGGAACGCAAACCATGACCGCGAGTGAGGTTATATATCCTCAAAAATGTAAATTATTAATCAAACCACTCATCTGTACAGCAAAGCTCTAGTAATCCCATTATAAAAGGGTGAATTTCTCATCAGAGATCAGAAGATGCTGGCTTTAATTAGTGGGCTTTTATGGCATTGACTCAAAGACAGATTTGGTTACAAAGTTTTAGAAAAATGCAATTCTTTAATTATTGGTGTTATTGGGAAAACAACGGGGAACTGGGTGTTTAAAGCCATTTCGGTTTCAAACTAAGAACTTTTGGATTCAATTCAGTTTCAAAATTCTGTGGCTTTAGTAGAGCCAGAGGCTGGGGGAGTTATAAACCCTTCCTGTGCCCTCTATTGATTTAGAAAAGTCAGTCATTAGGCTGAAAACTGTTTAATAAAAAGAGCTTAAAAAATGTGCAGGAGGTGACTCTTCTGGGGCCAACTGTGAAGTGAGGAGATTATGTACATGAACCTTTTTTTACCAGAGCCCTTGGCCTTTGATTCAGTAGGGCTCTGAAGGCCTGTAGTCAGCATCACTGCCTACCTTTGTCACTGGTGGGCTCAACAAAGCAAATTAAAGGATATGGTCCCTGCCCTCTAGAAGCTTCTAGGAAAAATACCACTTTTGCCTAGAGTGATTACTCCCCACCCCCCACCCCCACTGTGATTTGTTTACTTTCTGAAAACATATGTTCCTCCTCCTCTTTCTGTCTCACTGAGTTGCAGTACCTGCTATCGGAGTAATGAAGCATATGTTTGAGAGACTCGAATTCTCCCGTCGGTAGAGTGGAGGTAGAAACAGTTTTCCTCTAAGCTGGCAGTGGCCACATGGACATTCAAAGCACCTTTTCTTCTATTAACTGTGAGCTTCTGAGTGTATTCTGTGAGTACACATTTGTACTCCTTTTCCTTCACTCCACCTTTCAGTTGCCAGGTGCTATTTCTTCCTTCCTACTTCCTCATGTCGTCTCCCCCCGTTCTGTTCCCCTTTGCCCTCTCTGAGTCTCACTTGTCTCATTTACCACATTACAGATGCCTTCTGATTCTAGTTCCTCCTCTGGTTTCAGTCCCAGGCTCCATTGGCTCACATTTGGCCTACTCGCAGAGACACAATGGATTTCACGCTTCCCAGTTCAGCAGTGGATATAATGATGGAGAGTGCAGGCGTGGGGGTGGGCAGCATTTCAGCTGGGGTTGAATGAGGTGAGGCTAGGCAGGCTGGTATGGAGAGAAGAAAGTTGAAGGCTTGGATGAGGATTAGAAACCTCCTTTTCGAACATGTACTAAGTCAGTGAGAGATGAATGGTAAGTTTCCTATTCTAAAGTATGTTGTTTATATCATCTCATTTAAACCCCACAACAATCCTATGAGGTGAATATTTTTATTAGCTTCATTTTACCACTGACAACGTGGAGGCTTAGAGAGATTAAGCAACTTATCTAAAGCAGCATGGCCAATGAATGGTAGAGATAGGAATTGAACCCAGGAAGTACAGCTCCACAGCCTGTGGCCCTAACACAGGGCTGTATATGTTACCTAGCCTCCGTGCATTTTGTTTCATGATCATGGACAGTCTCCTCAATTGTAGCTTTCTTCCTTTTTTTTTTTTAAAGGCGGAGTCTTACTTTATCACTCTAGACTACTGTGGCATCATAGCTCACAGCAACCTCAAACTCTTGGACTCATATGATCCTCTTGCCTCAGCCTCCCGAGTAGCTGGGACTACAGGTTCCCGCCACAACACCTGGCTAGTTTTTAGAGACTGGGTCTCGTTCTTGCTCAGGTTGGTCTTGAACTCCTCAGTTCAGGCAATCCACCCACCTCAGCCTCCCATAGAGCTAGGATTACAGGCGTGAGCCACACTGTATCCAGCCTTTTAGCTTTTTCTTATAAGAGATTTCTTTTTTTTCTTTTTTTCTTTTTTTTTTTGAGACAGAGCCTCAAGCTATCGCCCTGGGTAGAGTGCAGTGGCGTCACAGCTCACAGCAACCTCAAACTCCTGGGCTTAAATAATTCTCTTGCCTCAGGCTCCCGAGTAGCTGGGACTACAGGGGCCTGCCACAATGCTTGGCTATTTTTTTGGTTGTAGTTGTCATTGATTGGCAGGCCCAGGCTGGATTCGAACCTGCCAGCTCTGGTGTATGTGGCTGGAGCCTTAGCCACTTGAGCTACAGGTGCCACCCCTTAAAAGAGATTTTTATTGTCTTTAATTAGAAAACATTTACTGTGGAGGTGACTAGCATGTTTTAAGACAGTTATTGTAGGAGATTGAAGTAGAAAAACTACCTCATGCCAACCTTTAAGAAGTTCAAAATTCAGAAACCAAGATATTTATACATAAATAACTTGGGTACAAGAGAAATGCTGTATGAAAAATTTTAGCAGTTTGCTATGGAGAGTAGGGGTGGATCCAGGTTTTGCGGGGCGAAAGCTATGCAATTTGGGGGTTCTCTTCAGGAAAAAATAAGATAAAATTAAAAATACAAAATGCCTGTGGCTCTTTTGGGAGAGAGCATACAAGTGTAGGTCACTGTGCTCTGAGTTTCATTAGCCTCACAGGAAATTGACCTCTGTATGGGAGTATGAGGATGGAAAAAATTAATTCTAACTAGAGGACAAGAGGTTCTTGGAGAAGATTGCCTGTATGAATTCTCCAGATAGACTTGGCTCTTGATCGAAGAGAAGGGCAGGTCAGAGAGTTAGGTAAATCAGTACACATCTTTTTCTCAATGAAATTCAGATTCAAATTATTAATTGCCTATTAGGTACTAGCCTTTCTGGACTGCCAGGCTAGCCCTATAATCTCTCCCTCAGCCTTCCCTTGAAAGGGCTAAGCCTGTAGGAGAGAAGAAGAGGGACATAGTATGACTGTCATATGCTCTGGCTTCAGGTGGGCTGGGGCTAGCTCGGCTCTTTACTCTCCTTATAACCAAGAGCAAGTCCCTTCCCTCTAAAGAAGGTTAAATCAGGAGAGGGCTGTGAAGAAGCCAGCCCTATGTTGGCCCACAGGAATCAAATGCATGGTAGCCATTGTTTTTATTTCCTCTTGTTCATTTATAAGTGTAATTGTATATGAAGTATAATATCTTTGCTTTGTGGTGTTGAATGTTACATATTTAACATATGTACATTTTAAATGCTTTTTTATACTTTAATATAACTGTAATTAATGTCAAAAAGCTCTTATATACCCACTCATAATCCTGTTATTCAGAGATAGCCTCTTGTAACTTTTTTTTTCCTTTTTTTTTTTTTTTTTTTAAATAAAATCATCGCTGTGTACATTAATGCAATCGTGGGGTACAATGTGCTGGTTTTATATAACTTGTAGCTTTTTGTGTGTTTTTTCTTTTCTCTCTCTCTCTGTGTGTATGTTTGTGTGTGTATTCAACATTATGTAGTATATACAGTTTCTAAATGGTCCCTTAGTGGTCTGAATGAGTTAATATAGCCTCCTCTAGATCTAACCAGCAAAGGAGACTGATTCCATTGGGTTGCATAAATAGAGGAGGGAGAATAAAAATGTTGAAAGGCACTCATAATGCTTACGATGCTCCCCTCCTTTGGTTGAAGTTTTTAGCATGAGTTCTAGACTCAATTAATTGAGATATAATTGTTGGATTAGAGCAGGATGCGCTCTCTTCCTTCTGCTAGGAGCCTGTGCTTTTCCCTTCTTCTTTTTTTTTTTTTTTTTTTGCAGTTTTTGACCGGGGCCTTGCACCACAGGCACCACCCCCTGCTTTTCCTTTCTTGCACTTACCAAGTTTGTAGTGGTACATGAGTATGTGTGCTTATTTGATGTGCATGGGTCTCCTTTACTAGAGAATGAGCTTTCTGTGGGTAGGCCTTGTGTCTATTCCACTACGCCCCATATCCCCAGGTGAGATAGTAGACACTCAGTAAATGAATGAACACATATGCACACACACACATATACACTCTCTCATAAAAACTGTACAAGTTGTATTCATAGAAAACGATTTCCAACACTTCCCTTTCCCTTACAACCACCACTATGACCAAATAGAAAAGACAGAACCAGTTGCCTGTAGTATTTACTTCTAGGTTTTAAAATCTGCCTAGATCGATGTAAAAATCTTTTTTTTTTTTCTTTTGAGACGGAGTCTCACTCTATAGCCCCAGGCTAGAGTGCTGTGAAGTTAGCCTCACGCTCATAGCAATCTCAAACTCTTGGGCTCAAGTGATCCTCCTGCTTCAGCCTCCCAGGTAACTGGGACTACAGGCATGCAGCACAATGCCTGACTAGTTTTTCTTTTTCTTTTCTTTTTTTTCTTTTTTGCTGTTTTTGGCTGGGGCTGGGTTTAACCTGCCACCTCTGGCATATGGGGCCGGTGCTCTACTCTTTGAGCCACAGGCGCTACCCTAGTTTTTCTATTTTTAGTAGATTCGGGTCTCGCTCTTGCTCAGGCTGGTCTCGAACTCCTGAGGTCAAGTGATCCTCTAGCCTCCACCTCCGAGACTGCCGGAGACCCAGATGTAGGATCTTGAGGTCTAGATATGGGTTGATGCTTGCCCATTGAGATGGAGCATCTTCTGCTTACCCGTGCCTCTGTCTGTGCTTCTGGCCTCACCACTCCCAGGCTTGCTGGTTGCCTTCTCTTCCAGCATGACCTGGGCTCTTCATAGAACACTGGAAATAAGATTCAGTGCCACAGATTTGTACCTTGAGAACAAGAATCACGAGAATGGTGACCCCTGTCAGTTTGTTCAGATACGTTTTTGTGTATCCTACCACCCTTTCACGATAATATGAAGGTTAGAGAAGCTAACTTTTCTTGAATGACTCTTACCTAGCAAGTGCACATATTGGTATTGATTTTGATTTTCCAAGCATCCCTTCATAAAGGTGGTATTAATTCCCCAAGGAAACTAAAACTAGAAGAATTTGGTAACTCACGCAAGTTAACCCAATATTATACTACATCATGGAGTTGCTTGGCCCAAGAATGCTGAATTCTAAATCTGTGCTTTTCTCTTGCATTACTACGTGTTCCCTCGCAACATGGTTACTAATGCCTCTAATTTGGGGACCATTCACATAACCTTACTTTTCCTCAGCCAGAGTTTTATATTTGGTCTTGTAGTGGAAGGCACAATGGCAGAATAAGTAGTCTTTAGAGTCAAAATAGTCCTGAATTCAAATACCCCTGTTATTCACTAGTTATATAATCCCCTTCTGTAATGTGGGGATAATAATTACAACCTTACATAGTTGTGAAAGTAAGCCATAAATTATGTTGGTCATTTACCATGTTGCTTGGTATATAATAGGTGCTCAATAAATGGTAACCATTGATACTCTTTGAAGTCAAAGATTAAGGTTATCATTCTTCCTCATATCTGTTTACAGTTGTTCTGTCTTCATGAACTCTGAAAAATTGGAATTTGACCTAGGTATAGGAATTTAATGAGATATAGGTAGGACTAAGGTTGACACAAGTTAAAAAAGACTTGTTAGGGGGTGGTGCCTGTGGCTCAAAGGGGTAGGGCGCCAGTCCCATATGCTGGAGGTGGTAGGTTCAAACCCAGCCCCGGCCAAAAACTGCAAAAAAAAAAAAAAAAAGACTTGTTACCTAAATGAATTAGGTAAACAAAATTACAGGGAGGAATTATTAACTAATTTAAGAGATTATTTTTAAATAAAATTTTCAGTGTGCATTAAGAAATCAACAACCTGGCTAGTCACAATGGCTCATGTTGGTAATCCTAGCACTCTGGGAAGCTGAGGCGGGAGGAGTGCTAGAGCCCAAGAGTTTGAGGTTGCAGTGAGCTATGATGATGCCATTGCACTCTAGCTGAGGCAACACAACGAGACTGTTTCAAGAAAAGAAAAAAAGAAATCAACATTCAATAGGTTCATTAGAAAATATTCTTATCTATTTGTTAAAGTCTGTTTCTATAGGCCAATGGATTATTTATATATTTCTGATTACTGCTAGCCCTTGAAAGTAATAGAGCAGTCTTTATTTCAGGATATTCTTTTTTTAAAGATGTTTTGCTACATAAATGAGCACTACCTTTTTCTAATTTTTTTTATTAAGTCATAACTGTGTACATTGATGCATTTATGGGGTTCAGTGTACTGATTTGATATACAATGTGAAAGGCTTACATTGAACTGATTAACACATCCATCACAATTATATGCCTTTCTTAATAGTTTTGAAATGTACCATTGCATCATGCACATTAGGTGAGGTCCCCCCTTTTTTATTAGAAAAAATGAAAAAAAATGCCAAGAAGTAAAAAAGGTGGAAAGTAAAATGACCCAGATTCTATCCACCAGAGGATAACCAATATTATAACATTTTGACATATTTTTATTCTTGTATTAAAGGCATATGTATATTTTTTCAAGAATGGATATATCGCTTTTTTAATGTAATATACCCATCTTTCCATGTCAATAATATATTTCTGTAACACAATAGAAATATAATATTTAGAGATGTGGGTATTTCATGTTATTAATCCAACCTTCTCTATTGTTGGAAATTTAGGTTGCTTTCAGTAAGCCACAATGAGATAAATAATGTACATGTAATTAAATATTTATGCACATCCTTAATGATTTCCTCAGGATAAATTCCTGGAACTGGAAATGCTGGGTCAGAGGCTACACAGTTTTTAAAGTTTCTCATATTTATTTTCTATTTAATTTCCATAATGTTTGTACTTGCTTTCCTTTCACTAGCAATGTCCATTCTCCTAACCATTTGCCATTTGCCAGTTTGAGTGGGTAAATAGTATTGTTTGGTTATGAGGAAGATTTATTGATCATTTATACTTTTTATTTTGTGATTTTTCTCATTAATATTCTTTCATCATTTGAAAAAATAGGTATTCATTGTTTCTTATTAGATGACCTTTTCTTATTGATTTGTTTTAGCTCTTTTTATATTCAGGATACCAGCCCAATTTGTATGTTATAAATTGCTTTTACTGATTTGTTACTTCAATTTTTAATTTTTTGGTAGGAGTTTAGAAATAATTTCAGTCAAATATATCAATATCTTCTCTTTGCTTTCCAATATGTTCCTTGATTTTTTTGCTAATTCATATTGGCCTTGAATGAATCAAACATGTGCTCTATTTCCTGTTTCAATACCAGCTGTGTGAAAATGGGTAAGTAATTTAAAGTGTCTAAGTTTGTTTTCTTTATGTGCAAGATAGTAGCACCTGACCTGTCAACTGCCAGAGCTTTTGAGGATCAGAAGAGGTAATGTATATAAATCTGCTTTAAATTTTAAATGATTATTATCATTATTATTCAGTTGTTCCCTGACACTGACTATCAGTCTGAATGAGTTCATATCTACTGCACTGATACCGGCATTGCCTTTTCTCCCCCTGGATCTGAAACCTTGCTGGCCTTTCAATAAGAAGTAATTTTGGTTTAGAGATATACTGCAGCCTATGCTAGCTAGAAAGCTAGAAAGTAGCAGGAAAGGTGCTTGAAGGATAGTGAAATGTTGCCTGCCGCCAGTCTCTTTTACTTGGAGTGTAGATTCTGGGCATCCTTCCCACCTTCACAGCTGGGAAAATGGGCCCTGGAACTATTCTTTGATGTAGTATGTATGTTTACTCCCACACGCCCCAACCCTTGAAGGGTAGCTTAAGAAACCCAGTCAGTGAAGCCAAAGTACTTGTTCTTATCTAACAAAGTAGTAGGTGGGGGGAACACACCAAAGCCTTCTATCCACACTCCTACTCTTTGGGGACTGGAAAAATAGTACTCTTTCTAGCAATTAATATTTGAAACAGATACACCACCTGCCAGATAAATCAGTCGCTTAAGAATATTTTGTGGTACACATTCTGGAAAGAGTTGTTTATTGGGAAAAACTATTTTTTTAAAGTTGCGAGATGACCATAAGTCTCCATCTCTAAATGCCAGATTTAAAAAAAATCAGAGAGGCAGGAAAAACAATTAAAACATCTCATGCATCAAAGTAATCATTAGTGGAAAAACAAAGTATGTTCTTTCTAGCAATCTCTGCCAGATGGTTGAGATGGCTTATAGTGAAAGAAGAAACCTAAATGATGGACATATTATTTCAAATATAACATTGAGATTTTTTTTTGTTTGTTTTGATAGGAAGGGAGGATAGTATCCACCTGCATAAATTAAGCCTCCTTGAAAGTCTCAGGCCTCTGGAAAGTTGGTCAGGTTAGATGTTTGAATTGATTTGAGTCAATTAAGTGAAGGAGAAATAAGCTTACTTAATTAACTCAGTAAAGTCTAGTATGTGTTAGATTTGAATAGTTTTCATAACAGTGATAATGCTATTAGGTATTATTATCCCCATTTTACAGATGTGGATACTGGAGTTAATAGCTATTAAGCTATTTGCCCAAGGCCACATTAGCAGTAAGTGACAGCATTATATTTCTAACTTCAAACTCATTGCCCTTCTCATGGAGCCACACTATCTCCCTTAGAGTTAGAAGAAAAAAATAAGCTTTAATAACACATTAAAATGATCATAGTGGTTTTGAAAAATAGAAAGTACTATTAGGAATCTGTACAGTAATGGAGAAATAAATGAAATACCCCAAGAATGGCCCCAGACTTCTATTTGGCAGAAGGTGTCAAATTCCATTGATGTGAAACAATTCTCTGTAGGGACATACTAGGGTGAGTTAATTGTACCCTGAGTATTCTATGGCAGTGTGGCAGCCTTTCCTATTGCCTCATAAAGAGTCACACACACACCCTTCAGAGTTCATTTTAGTACTTTTCAGCCTGACATCTAAAGGGGCTGCTACTCTGACAAACACAATCTGGCCAGATGTTATTATTTTGCACTACATTTAATTTCTTCCTGCCAAAGATTTAGACTTCTTTTCCCTGATAAAGATCAGGGGAAATTGTCTGGTATTTACAAAATCCCATCCAGGCGTATCTGTTACAATGTTCACTTAGCAAAGTTTATTAGATTATTAGGGCTTTAAACCCTTGGGCTCTTTGGTTATTGAAGTTAAAAAAAGAAAAACCCAAACATCTTCAACAAATTTAAGTGGTATAATTAGACCCTGGACTTGTCTTACAGGCATTTTAGAATTATGAAAATGATTTAAATAGTATTTGCTTCCTGAGAAACTTGCTGCAGTTGACAGGGATGAAGGGAAAGTGGTTATGCTCTTTTGGTCTCCTAAGTTAATGGGGAAAGTGATATCTGGAACTGAAATAAATTTGCTATAGTAGTAAGGTGAAATTACTCCCATAAGTAGTTAGCCATACCACATAGGCCCTCTCTTTCTCGGCCTAGTTAAAATGTAGTCACTACAGTGGGAGAGGAACACTTCTCATTTCTTTACTCATAAAGTCTTCTTAGAGTAAACGCTGAACTAGACTCTTGAAGCTCCGATTTTTGCTTACATTAGACATGTAAAAATAGCAATAGAAATAGTCAATGTTTTCAAGATATGATCAATTATGGTTTATATATACTGCAGTTTTCCTGAAAGGATTTTAATGCATGCATGATTATATTTTCAAGCATTTCCAGTTGAAAGTTGGTGGCACTATTATTATTTTTGCTATTGCGCGATTGTAGATGGGGGAGGGTTAAGATGGCGGTCTGACTTAATCAAAATAAGGAGCCAGTAGCTGATCTAGAAATTTAGCTAATAGGATATATATGGGAGAGAGAAGCTCAAAAAATGCAGCATTATTATGCCTATTTGTTTTGGAGAGTGGGGTGGAGTAGTAGTTATAATTCAGGCATCAAAATCCTGGAACATTGCATCTTACAAGGGTACATGTGAAACTTAGTAAATGTAGAATATAATTGTCTTAATACAATCACTAAGAAAATGCCAGGAAGGCTATGTTAACCAGTGTGATGAAAATGTGTGAAACTGTTTATAAAACCAGTGTATGGTGCCCCATGATTGCATTAATGTACACAGCTATGATTTAATATTAATAAAAAAAATCCTGGAACATTAATTTTACTTAAAGAAAGAGGACTATTGAAGAAAATTGAATGGGAATGTTCATTACAGATGCAAACTTGAGCATTTTCTTCTATTGTTTATTTACTTGGTGCCAGCCTAGGTTTTTTTTTTTTTTTTTTTAACAAATTGTTAAAGCCCATTTCTTTAGAGACTATGTTACAAATGTCTCACAATTAGGCAAGACCATAGTTGGGCTTTTTCTTCTTATTTTGAAGGCAGCCAGCCTTTTATGGGAAAACTATAAGAGTGCAAACATATGTTTGTACATGAATATACAGGCAATAAATGCTAAAATAACAGAAGTGAACTCAAAGCAGGAGGTAAATATTTTGTAAAAATTAATGATCTAGAGTGAACTCTCATTAACTTGAGCTCTGTTAAATTTGAATATTGTGATAATTTGACTTGGACTTAAGTTTACTTTCATCCCATTTATGAAGAAGGAATCTGCTAAACAAATTAATAGTGTATGTTAGATTGCAGGAAGCCCTGTTTAACTTGCTTGAAGAACTTGAGCAAACCCATTAATTGAGGCTGCTAATTACAATGAGCTTTGCTTATTAAAGCAAACCTGATAGAACCTCTGCTTGGAAACACTTTATTAGCAGTGAGTTTAAGTTACTCTAGGTATGGAAAAATAATAAAAGGCAGTGTAGTGTTTAGGAGAATAGATTCTGGAATAAATTGACCTGGGCTTGAATCTGGTTACCTGGGGCAGGCTGCTTAACCTCTGTAAGCCTCAATTTTCTCATCCCTAAAACAGGGATAACAATAAGACCTAACCTTAAAGGTTGTTGTGAAGAATAAACAATATGATGCATATAAAACTGAACTTAGGCTGATGCCTAATATATAGTGAGTACTCAATAAATGTTAGCTGGTATTTGTTATTTTGGGGAAGTAGTTGTAAATACACTTCATTGTCCTTTCCTTCATTAATTCAGATCAGTGAAGATCCAGGAAAACATCCTATTTGTTGAGCTAGCTCTTCCTGATTTTGAATGAGAGGCCATCTTGGAATAGTAACTTAATAAATTTATCTACTGTTCCATGGACCAAATATACACAGGGAAAGGGATATCATTGGGTCTAGAGTTTTTTGTTTCCTGGGATAGATTATTGAACAGATTTTATGTTGTAAGCTTAGTTGACCGTGAGTTGATATTGTGAAGTTATAACATAGTGTGGAGCCTGAAAAATACCAAGAATTTCTATGTTTGAATATTTTATTATAATATTTCTAGTATTATTCCTCTTCTGCTGAGCTGCTGATAAGGAAAATTTACTACATAAGCAATTGGCATTTGGTTTAGAAGAGAAGTTAGTAAATTCTAATAAATATAAAATAGAACATAAAAATCACCAGAATCCTAATATCTAGAGATGACTATGGTTAACATTTAGGCTTTTGGGGTTTTTTCCTGCTTATATCTATACACACATGTAGATTTTCTAACAAAAATGGAATCATTAAAAGCAATGCTGGTGATAAATCAGAGATCGTGCATGTTTCTTTCAGTTATTTTCAAGTGTGACTTAAAATAAGGTATTAATTTTTGTAATCACAAGATGGACTCAAAGCTGAAAAATTGCATGTAATTTTTATATCTGAGAATCCTTCTCAGACCTGTTTCTTTTGAGACCAATAGAATTCAGCACAAAGAATATGGCTTCAGCCAGGCATGGTGGTACATGCCTGTAGCTCCAGCTGCTTGAGAGGCTGAGGTAGGAGTATCCCTCAAGCTCAGGAGTTAGAGACAAGCCTGAGAAAAATGGCAAGACCTGGTCTCTAAAAAAAATAATAATAATAAAATAAAGAGAGAGAGCTAGAGATGAGAGTGTGTGTGTGGGGGGGAGAATATGGCTTCAGTTATCTCTGTAGGTCAACTATAACCCAGAATGGATGTATGTATGCCTGTGTGTCAGGTAGATTTTTCCCTGTCGTGTGGTCTCATGACAAGAGCATTGATCTGAGAGTAAGAATACATAGTCTGTGACTCTAACTCCATCACGACTCACTGGATGACTTTGGGCAATTAATTTCATTTCTCTCGGCTTTCGTTTTCTCAAATATAAAATGTGGGGTTAGACTCTTTGCAGCTCAGAGTCTGACTTTTTAAAAATCAAACCTGTCTGCCTGGAAGAACTTGAGGCTCAGTGGGTATCTTCTTAAAGAGAAGAGGGGTGATGAATCTCAGCAGTTTCTTTGGCTCCAGATAGACCAAAGGCTGTGATTTTTAGCCTATCAGGTGTTTGACTTTTGAAAGTAGTAAATTCTCCATTAGGAATAAATGTGGAAGCTGCAGGTTGTTTATCGTTATTTACACTTTCCATTCATAACTGTCAGTGTCAGAGGCTCTGTCGACATAACTGCGTCAATCAGGTTAGCTTTAATCAGTTTAGTGGCGGCTAAGTCACAAATATATCAAGTAGCCAATCATAAGGCAGGAGTCCTGTAAAGCCCCACTGAATTATTTATTTTGTTATGATGAAAATGTCTGGGCTTTATTGGGTTTTCTTTGAAGAACTTGATTCAGCTTGAAGTCTAGAAGATAAAAGATCACTGATTGTCTCTAGGATTTTTATTCTGCCTTCCTTCAAGGCTTTTCATTTTTCACAAGCCATTGTTAGCACTTTTAAGTCAAGGTGAGAGAGCTGTGATTTTTTTTATCCTAGGGGTTTAAGCATGTGTGAAAAACTTTTACCTTTGATTTCTTGTCCTGTTTCTGTCACATGGAAGCTATGTGACCTTGAGCTAACCGCTTAACAGGTCTGACCCTCATTTTCTTCACCTATAAAATGGGGACAATCCTAGTCTTGTCTAAATATCAACTTATTATTTCTATATATCAAATAAGATAATGCTTTGCTTTTCATACAAATGTGAGTTTTATTATTATCCTTTAATTTAGCACTATTATTTAGACCTTCTCTAGGTAGGTCTGACTTGATAGAAAAATCAAAAGTTAGAGAGAAATCAATTTTGTCAGTCAAAACTCTTCCCTGCCTTACATGATATCGTGCTATATTATCACAGAAAATTTTGTCCTCCAGAAGTCTTAAAACATTAAAGCATTCAACAGACTTAAAGAAAACCATATTCAACTGAAAAATGAACAATTTTCAGATACAACATGAGCACTGCAAATCATTAAATACAATGCTAAGAATATAGCTCCAAAGACTCTGAAAAGGGAAATAATTCATCTTGCTTCAAAAATGCTCAGGGCTTTTTTGAGGGTGGAGTGGGTGGGGAAGTGGGCGGCTGGCAGTGGGGGTCTGAAAGAAGTGAAGATGAAAAGAAAGGACGTTTAAAATATAGCTGTCCTGCACAATTCTTTCTGGGTCAGTCCATGTAGCTGTTTCCAACCCCCAGCACACACTTATTATTCCTTTCCCAGACATCTTTAATACAGACGGTGAGACTGTAGTAGAAATGTGCCTTTGTATTTATAGGAAAGTTGTATGGCCTCTCTAAGAATCACTTTTGTTTCTTTTTTCCACCCGAGCCATTCAGAGGCCCTGATTACCAGCATAGTAGGAAAGAAAAGAGATAAATACCAAGCTCCAAAGTAAAACACAAAGGAAGCAAGATTAGAAAATTGAGATGTGTGGAGGGAGACCATTTGAGTCTAGTAACATGGTCACTAGCAGGAAGGAAGTGTTTGGGGTTTACCTACTAAATTCTCTTGTGTTTAAGCTGAGTCATGGCTAATTAACTTTCATGTGCTACAGCAAATTTGCATGTATTGAACTTGTACTAAATGAGAGTGACTTTTATTGAAAATTGAAGAACTAAGTGTTTTCTGTTCCTGATAGGACTGACGCTGTGGCCCTGGAGAAGTCTTGGAATCAGAACAATTCATTTCTACTTCCTACTTGGTCATTTTCTAGCTCTGGAGGCTGCTACAAGCAGTCTGAACCCTTAAGGATCCTTTCCCCAACGTGCATGTTAGGCTGGGCCTTCTTGCCAGCCTGCCTGCCCCAAATCCCATGTTTCTTTCTTCTTTATTAGCACTTACCAAACAGAAATGATGTGCTTTGGATGGGGCAGGGGATATCCGTCTCCTTCACTGGACTGAAAACACCTTAAAGGTCTGTTTTGAGTTCATCTCCATGTCTCTATCCTATCACTCAGTGTTGGTGGGTAGATACACGTAGTAGATTTTCCACGAATGTTTGTGGAACTTTGATTTCGCTAAACCTTGGACTTCTCATCTATAAATTGGAGCTACTACATAGCCAGTCTATATTAATGATGAGAATATGAAGGTGTGTATATAAAATTGCCTATTAAACCAAACAGCGTTATATGCACATTTATGTAAGGAACTCTTACTATCAGGGTCATTATGTGTAGTTTTCATTTAAAAATATTGGGCTGTTAGGCTAATGCCAGGCATTCTAGTCTGGGTGACAGAGTGAGACTCTGTCTCAAAAACAAAACAAAACAACAACTACTAACTCTGTTACTTACTAGCTGTGTGATCTTGGGCAAGTTATTCAAACTCTCTGTGCTCAGGTTTCTCACTTGAAATGGGTGATAGTTACCCAACCTGCCTCATTGGGTTGTTGTGCAGATGAAATTGGTTAAATTAGTAAAGTGCTTAGCTTAAAAAAATAATAAAATAAAATATAGGGGTGATGCCTATCACTCAGTGGATAGAGCGCCTGTCACATACACCAAGGCTGGCAGGTTTGAACCTGGCCCAGGTCAGTTAAAACAACAATAACAGCTGCAATAACAACAACAACAACAACAACAACAACAAATAGCCATGTGTTGTGGCGGGTACCTGTAGTCCCAGCTACTTGGGAGGCTGAGACAAGAGAATCGCTTAAGCCCAAGAGTTTGAGGTTGCTGTGAGCTGTGATGCCACAGCACTCTACTCAGGGCAATAGCTTGAGAGACTCTGTCTCAAAAAATAAAAGAAAATATAGGGCTGTATTCATATAGGGAACTTGTGTAATTTAATCTTTCCGAGGCATGCCTTCCTTGTCTGTACAAAGAGATGAGTAGACCAGCATATCATTGGTCCTCAACTAGGGTCTATGGATAGGTTGCAGTGGGTCCTTTAAGCCCCTGAAATTGCATGTAAAGTTGTTTGTGTATGTGACTTTTTTTCTGGAAAGAGAGCTTAAAGTTTTTGTTGTTGATGTTGTTAAGGCAGGGTCTCTAGGTAGAGTGCTGTGGCATCATAGCTCATAGCAACCTCAAACTCTTGGGCTCAAGAAATCCTCTTCCCTAGTTTCTCAAGAAGCTGGGACTATAGGTGCCCCCATGATGTCTGGCTAATTTTTCCATTTTTATAGAGACGGGGGTCTCGCTCTTGCTCCTGCTGGTCTTGAACTCCTGAGCTCAGATAGTCCACCAGCCTCATTCTCCCAGAGTGCTAGGATTATAGGCATGAGCTACTGTACCTGGCCAGCAAGCATATAGTTTGAATTAAATTCATACAAAGGTCTGTGCTCCCCCCTAAGCAGTTGAGAACCACAGGACTAACTAATCTCTAAAACTCCATGCAGCTTTAATTTGATTCTGTAAAAAATCCTGGTCTGAACAAATAGATTTAAATTTATGATTATTTAATGGACTCAAATAAGTAGTCTCAGTAATTTTAATAGCACTATACTGAGGATTCTCAGATTTAATAATATCCATTTTGGTACAGATTGCAGGCATATTCTGTTTTCACTCACATTTCTACTTGGCTTGTGGAAAGAACTATTATTTTTGATATTGTCACCCATCTCCTTTCTCAAGCATAGTTATTTCATCCTTACATAGTTTTCTCTTACGAGGGGCTGGAGTTTGACCTACAGAATTAGCTTTTCCCTTATGTTTGTCAACTGAGTATAATAAAAATATTTTAAAGAAATCAAATAACAATAGCAAAGCTGTAGCCCAGTGGAGGCATTAGGGGAGCTGCACCATTTAGAAATCCAGCTGTGTTTGTTCTGATTAGAATCTGGCTACTGTATATCAGTTGGTTCTCTTGGGAAGCGATACAGTTAAAATATCAACATCTGTAGAAAAAGCAAGTTTCTTCACTCCCTTATGTGCACTGAACTTTCAGTTTTAATAAAGAGACGTGGGATACGTGGGGTACAACTATCAGATTAAGAAATATGGGCAAGTTTTAAATTCTTTTTTTCTTTTCTTTTTTTTAAGAGACAGAGTCTCACTTTGTTGCCTGCAATAGAGTGCTATGGTTTCACAGCTCACAGCAACCTCCAGCTCTTGGTGGAGATTATTCTCTTTCCTCAACCTCCCAAGTAGCTAGGACCAGAGGCACCCGCCACAACACCCAGCTATTTTTTTTTTTTTTTTTTTTTGTTATTGTTGTTGTTGTTGCAATTTGGCCGGGGCCGGGTTTGAACCCACCACCCTCGGTATATGGGGCTGGTGCCCTATTCACTGAGCCACAGGCGCTGCCCTAAAATTTTTCATTTCAGGTTAATGTGAGGGTACAAACAACCAAATCACAGTAGTTGAATTTGGTGGGTAGAGTGCCTCTTGTAGCTGTGTCCTGCACAATATGGACATTTTTTTACAGTGAGTAGAAGGAAGCGGTTCTCCAGTCTGTTTTAGAATCCTATTCACTCCTGACACTGGGAGGAGAAGACTGCTGACAATGTGGGTGAGCTCACCTTGCTCTTGGGGAGGGGAGCATCCTCCAGCCAATCATTTAGAGCAGTATAATGATGGGAAGAAACACACGGCAGAATAGGAGGTGGAAGACAGAGATTTATTCATGTGTCTGGCAGGAAACAGGTATAGAGTAACATCAGAGAAATCTTTTCCTGGGGAAAAAAAAAAAAGAAAGAAAGAAAGTGGCTTAGAAAGTGAAAAAAAAAAAAATCTTTTTCTCCAGCTGAGCCTTTCAAGTTGCCTATCATCTAGGACCCCCCATCTAGGACTATTTTAATGGCTGTTAATAATAATTAGAATAATAAGAGTTTCCACTTATTGTGTACTGTGCATCACCATGCTATGGGGTTTTAAATACCTTGATTTAATCCTTGCAGTCATCCAATTAGCATTATCTTCTTTTCATAGATGAGGAGAATGGAAGCTTGGAGAGGGAAAGAAACTTGTTCAAGTGCTAGCATCCGTGTACTCCTTTCTGCTTTCCTCTTCTCCCATAGCCATTGGTCACTAAGTCCTGTTGCTTATTGCCCTTGGTAGAGTGCTATGGTGTCACAGCTCACAGCAACCTCAAACTCTTGGGCTTAAGCGATTCTCTTGCCTTAGCCTCCCAAGTAGCTGGGACTACAGGCGCCCACCACAATGCCCAGCTATTTTTTTGGTTGTAGCTGTCATTGTTGTTTGGCAGGCCCGGGCTGGATTCAAACCCACCAGCTCCAGTGTATGTGGCTGGCGCTCTAGCCATTGAGCTACAGGTGCTGAGCCGAGCCTGGAATTTTTAATCACTTCCCAACTGGCCTCTCTGCCTTCAGTTTCATACTCCTCCTCTAGCTTCTGTTAGTGTTTAAGACATAGCGGAAATGTCACTTTCTCCAGGATGCTTTCTTGAGCCCCTCTGCTAAATTAGTTTATCTTCCTCTGTCCCATAATACCTTGCATATTTCTGGTCTACTTCATTAAACATAATGATAGCCAGTATTTAATGAGTACCTACTACATACTGAACACTGGTCTAAGTTCATTATATGCATTAATTCATTGAATCCTCACAACAACCCTATGAAGTAGGTACAGTAAGTACTGTGTTTGACAGATTTTAGGAACTTGCCATGATCACACAGCTACTGCATGGTAGTGGTGGGATTTGAACTCCAGAGGCTCTTACTCTAGAGCCTGGTCTCTCAGCCACTGCTTTCTACAGTCTTTCATCTCAAGTATGACCTTCACTAGGAAGCCTTCCATAGCTCATTCTTTTTTTTTTTTTTTGAGACAGAGCCTCAAGCTGTCACCCTGTGTAGAGTACTGTGGCATCAAAGCTCACAGCAATCTCTAACTCTTGGGCTCAAGCGAGTCTCCTGTTTCCACCTCCCAAGTAGCTGGGACTACAGGCGCCCGCCACAATGCCTGGCTATTGTTTGGTTGCACCCATCAGTGTTGTTTGGTGGGCCCGGGCTGGATTCCCACCCGCCAGTTTAGGTGTATGTGGCTGGTGCCTTAGCTGCTTGAGCCACAGGTGCCAAGCCCCATGGCTCATTCTTAACTAACTGTTTTTTATTTTTGAGACAGAGTCTCACTCTGTCATCCTGAGTAGAGTGCCCTGGTGTCACAGCTCACAGAAACCACAATCTCTTGGGCTCCAGCAATCCTCTTGCCTTAGCCTCCTGAGTAGCTGGGACTACAGGTGCCCACCACAATGCCCAGCTAGTTTTCCTATTTTTAGTAGAGACAAGGGTCTTGCTCTTGTTCCTGAGCTCAAGTGATCCACCCACCTTGGCCTCCCAGAGTGCTAGCCTAAATTACTTTGTACGAAACAGTAGAACCTTTGTAAATTGACCACCCAAAGGTCAACATACGGAGGTGGTCAACGTAAGTAACTGGGCCTAGTGTATTGATACATACATGGGGTACATGTGTGGTCAACTGAAGGAGGTGGCCAAAGAAGGGAGGTGTCAGCTACTGAGCTTCTACTGTATGTAATTTGGATCTCTGAAGCCCAATTTAAAGTCTGACGCTGAAAACAAAAAATTTTCAGGCATTTTTGATAGATCTGAAGTGGTGAAACATGACCGCTTCATGTAGGATCAGATAATCCTACATTTATATAAAGAGGAACATTTTAAAACATTTCTACTTCCATGAGACAGGTGGTCCTATTTTCCAGGCAGGAAAACCAAGAACAGAGTGATGTGACGTGACCTGCCTAAAGCAGCATTTCTCATTTGGGGCTAGGTAATTCTTTGCCAGAGGGATTGACCTGTGTTTTGTAGACTATTTAACAGCATCCTTGGCTTGCACCCACTAGATGCCAGTAGTTCCTCCCCCCAATTGTGACAATGAAAAATGTCACCTGCCATTTCCATTGAAGACCACTGGGCTGAAGTCTCATGTTGGTAAGTGGCCATTTGAAAACTGCCCTTATAACTCTAAATCTAGTTTCTTTCCCATTTCTCTCAGTTGGCTTCTATTCTCATTCTGATGAGGAAAACTGTGGTCCATGAGGTACTTGTACACATTAACCTTTCTTTCGTGAATACTCTTTTTACAGTGTGGAAACGGTTTGCTGATTAACTAACAGGAACTTAGAAGTGCTTTACAGGGGTGCTTTGTTGTCTGAATCTAGTTACCGATGCTGGTTGATTTTCTTTTCCTAAACAGCTTTCGTATATGGGTTATCTGAATGGATTTGGTAGAAAAGAACTCAAGTCAAAGTTTTTATTGCCTTTAGGTATATGTGAATCTGTAATTTCATTTTACGAAGTTTCTGCTTGCCTCAAGTGTTAGATTTTCTCCATCAGAAATACTTCCTTGACAATGTCAAGTACTTTGCTAGATACATTATGTAATTTTACTGATGGGCACTGCTGCCATTTATGAGAAGTCTTCAAAAGGGTTGTTACTTGTCTTTTGAAATTCAGAGAAAAATCACTTATTCATAAATTAGCCTTCAATTTAGGCTACCCTGAGAACTAATTCCTATAACCTGTTGCTCACTGTTCCCCTAAAGACAAAGTAGAATACCTTGAGTGGACTACGGAAAGGAGGGCAATTAGCAGACCTGGCTGAACTCCCTTTGTGGGCTCCCAGGAGGCTGGGGAAAAGGGTAGGAGTTTCTTTCCTTTTTACTTTTAATATTTTTTCAAATTGCAAAGGTAATTTTTTAAGATGGAAAAATGTATATAGTAGGTAGACATCCTTAATGTAAAAAGAAAAAAAAATGCAGAAATATATAAAAGACCAGTGGAACACAATAGAGAGCCCTGAAACAAATCTAAACATACATAGTCAACTAATTTTCAACAAGCACCAAAAAGACACATGGGAAAAGAACGAAATGGAACCATTATCTTATACCAGACATAAAAAATTGACTCCAAATGGATCAAAGACCTAAACATAAGATCTTAAACCATAAAACTCATAGAAGAAAACACAGGAGAAAAGCTCCTGGATATTGGCCTTGGCAAATGATTTTTATGGATATCACATGAAAAGCTTCAGTTCCAAAAGCAAAAGTAAATAAATGGAACCACATCAAACTAAAATGATTCTGCACACCAAAGGATACAGTAAACAAAATGAAAAGGAAACCTACAGATTGGGAAAAAATATTTGTAAACCATATGTCCATTAAGGGGTCAAGACCCAAGATTTATAAGGAACTCATACAACTCAATAGTAAGAAACCATATAATTTAGTTAAAAAGTCAGCAAAGGACTTGAGTAGATATTTCTCCAAAGATTACATAAAAATGGCCAATGTGTACATGAAAAGTATTTAGCATCACTAATTGTCAGGGAAAAGTAAATGAAAACCACTATGAGATACCACCTCACACCTGTTAGGATAGTTATTATTAAAAAGACAAGAACTAACAAGTGTTGTTGAGGGAGGGTGCAAAGAAAAAGAGAACCTTGGCACACTATTTTGGGAATTGATGTCGCCATTGTGTAAAACAGTATGGAGGTTCCTAAAGAAATTAAAAATAGAACTGGCATATGACCCAGCAATCCCTCTTTTGAGTATATACCCCCACCCCCAAATGAAATCAGTCTGTCAAAGAGATATGTACAATCTCATGGTCACTGTAGCATCAGTGCAACATCTGAGATATGGAAACAACCCAGGTATCCACTAATAAGCAATCAGATTAAAAAACTATGGTACATACACACAATGGAATAGTATTCAGCCATAAAAAGGAGGAGACCCTGCCATTAGCTACAATGTGGATGAACCTGGAGGAAATCATGCTAAGTAAAATAAGCCAGACACGGGTTGGGGTGGGGAGAAGGGTCAGAGATACGGAATAAGACAGTGGTTCCTGGGGTTGTAGTTGGAGGGGGGAAATGCAGAGATGTACCTCAGAGGATACAAGCTAGCAAATATGTGGGATGAACAAGTCAAAAGGTCTAATATACAGCATGAAGACTGTAGTTAATAGTATATTTGATTCCGGATTTTTGCTAACTGTTCTTGCCACCGGTGGAGGGAAATGGATAACTATGCACAATGGTAGATATGTTAATTTGTAACCGGTTCACAATATATTTGTGTCTTGTAACAGTATGTTGTGTATCTTGACTATACACACAATAAAATTTATTTTAAAAAAGAAATGTAGACAGCAAAAAGAAAAAGTAAAAATGTGAAAGTTCCCCTTTTATCCTTCATCCCCTGTCTTATCAATTTTGCCACCCACAAATTCTATGAAGTGTTTGATATGTGTCTCCTCTGAACCTTTCCCCATATATGTGTATTTGTGTGCACACATGCACACTCACACATGGTTTTTTCCCCCTACATCATTGCGATCATACCATACATACTGTTTTGTGACATACCTTTCCACTTCATATATCCTTGGCATCTTTCAAAACAAAGACTTAATGTCTTTTTTCTTTTTCAAAAGAAATGGCTGCATAATATTCCCATCCATCTCTTTCCCTACTGGCAAACATTTAGATGTGTTTTTTTTTTTTTTTTTTTGGAGTTTTTGGCCATGGCTGGGTTTGTACCCGCCACCTCTGGCATATAGGGCTGGCGCCTTACCCCTTTGACCCACAGGCACCGCCCCTAGATGTGTTCTTTATTTTTCTCTTCTCTTACACACAGGGCAGAAGGGAATATCTTTATTCATATATTTTCATGCACTTGACAGACTATCCCTGGAGTAAAGCCCCTTAGAAGCTGGAATATTGGGTCCAGGGCAAGGCCAGGTTCAACAAATCAGTATTACACTCTCTTCTGCCTCCCAGTGTGCAGAAACAGCCAGAACTTTCCTTAGCTCACTAGGGTATCAATTAATCGATCATTCCAGAGGACTGACCCTGAGCAGTTCCTTTAGGAAACTGAGTTGTTTTCAGCATGCCAGAGGCCGAGGAACACCACACTCCAGGCTCAGCCTGGTTAAGTTCCTTGAACAGAAGACCTGAATTCTGCTGTCACACTACAGGCTTGAATTCGCAGATATTTTTGGTTAGATACTTGAACATTTTCTTTCATTTTTGTGTTACTGCTAGCCAGTCAACAAGTATTTAGTAAGCACTGTATGCCAGTCACTCCTGGATGCTTTTAGATATGTGGTACTATATTCAGCTGTATTCCTCAAAAATTTAGGTCAGTCTATGGACATGAACTCTGTGTTATTTTAGATTCGGATTCAATTATATTTCACAAATAAGCCTCTTCAAGTGGGTTAGTTTGTTGTTTGTTCTTTTGTCCCTGTCCACATAAATCACTCTAGCTATAGAAAATTATCAAATTCTGTTTTCACAAAAGCAGGGAAATAAGTTATTTACACATCTCCATTTGACTCCCTTCACTCCAGTCCTCATTATAATCATCTCAGCCACCCAAGTGAAGTTTATTTAAACTCCCAAGCCAACCAAGCAAATAAGACCCCTATGGCTAACTGGGGATTGTCTACCACTTCCCTCTTCTGTCTCCTGAGTTCTGAATATTTCTTTTCATGTGTTAATTCACTACTCAGAGGTTTGGATTTACTTCTGTGTCCTTTTTCAGTTCTGTAAATGAGGAAGGTGGTTCCATAATATCACAGCTCTCAGAGTTGACCTGCAGCTGTAGGGGCAGTGAAATGCAACCCTCCTACCTTTGGGAACTCCTCCAGGATCACATATTCCAGGAGAGTGATCAACAATTCACCCTTCTAAAAAGCAGCTGTTTAGGTTTTGGTCAGTTTTAAATTGCAAGTTCTTTTATTTATTGGGCTAAAACCAACCTCCATGCAACTTGTTCACTATACTGGTTGCTCTCATGTGGCTTTTACTCAAGTAGGGTTCATCTTCCTAAATTGTGGTAGCCAGAATTGCCCGGTTCAAAGCATGGGGTACTGATTGCCTCCTATGGTATACATGCTGTACTTACTGTTGAGTCAGTGAGTGTTGAACTTAAAGTCAAGCAAAATTCTCAAACTGTTGTCACTGGCCTTCAGCCTGTGTTTGGGGTTTTGGTCTTTTTTTTTTTTTTGAAACAGTCTCATTCTGTTGCCCAGGTTAGAGTGCCATGGTGTCAGCCTAGCTCACACCAACCTCACACAACTGGGCTCGTGTGATCTTCCTGCCTCAGCCTCTCAAGTAATTTGGACTACAGACACTTGCCACAAGGCCTGGCTAATTTTTCTACTTTTAGTAGAGATAGGGACTTGCTTTTGCTCAGGCTGGTCTCCAACTCCTGACCTCAAGTGATCTTCCTGCTTCAGCTTTCCAAAGTGCTAGGATTATAGGTATGAGCCACTGCGCCCACCAGGTTTTGATCTCACACTGATATGGCAACGTAATAAATTTGAGCCCAAATTCTAGGATTTCCAACTTGGTTAACTGTTTCTTCCAGCTTCATGTCATTTGTAAATTTGATCAGAGTACCATTTTTTTCTTTTTTAAAGACAGAGTGTCATTTTGTCACCCTTGATAGAATGCTTTAGCATCACCGCTCACAGCAATCTCAAACTCTTTGGCTCAAGCAGTTCTCTTGCCTCAGCCTCCCAAGTAGCTGGGACTACAAACACCTGCCAGGATGCCTGGCTATTTTTAGAGATGAGGTCTTGCTCTGGCGCAGGCTGGTCTCAAACCCATGAGTTCAGGCATTCACCTGCCTTGGTCTCCCAGAGTGATAGGATTACAGGAGTGAGCCACTCACTGCGCCTGGCCCAGGGTACCATTTATATCATCTCATACCAGTCACTGATAAAAGTCCTGAGCAGAGAACATCTTGCAGGTTCCGCATTACAGGCTTCCTTTTCACTTGACACTAATCTTTTATTTAGCAACTTTGGATTTAGCCATCGAGTCAGTGAATGAACCAGCCAGTGGTATTCTTTGCAATCCAGAGAAGTCTGTCTTAGACATGGCTGTTCACTTAGCCCAGGCCCTCTTGAAATCCATAAATAGTATGTCCACTCTATTCTTCTGGTTTTCAGCCCAGTATTCCCATCATAAACGGAAAAGAGGTTAGTTTGGCATGATTTGTTTTTGTAAAACTGTTTAGTTTCTTGTGACTGCCTCATCCTTTTTGTAATTCTCACAAATCTAACTTGGTCACATATTCTGAAATCTTGTTTGAGATGGATATTAGACTGGTGAGATTATCATTTGTGATGGTCACCTTCTTTTCTCCTTTAAAGAATATGGAACTAGATTGGCTTTGTTTTTGCTCACCTCCTCCACTTCCCCCACACCTCAATTTCCATAAATAATCCTCTCTTTGTCACCTTCCCCCATGCTGGGCCGACTCTCCTCCTTCCCATTCACTCACAACTTTGCCCTCAGTTTTCCTAGGTGAGAGCTACTTAATGTGGTAATGGGTGTTAATGGACTAACATGTTTTCAACAATGAGTAATCTATTTGCCTTTTGAGCAGGGCCTAAATCCCAACATATGATTAGAATGGTGGTAATTTTGGGCACCACGGCAGGTTATTAATGTAGTGTGGGTGGCTAAAACCTTTTGTTTCCTCTCAAATAGGTGGCTGCCCATTTAGACTTTACATATGGCTTTCTGCCAATTGTGTTGGGGGCGATTTCAGGCCAAATTGATTGGCTAATTACTTGTGGTCATCGGGCTTTTTGGCAGCCTGTGTGGCATCCCTGGAGGTAATTAGCACTTCCAGATTTGGGGGCAAATTGGAGTTATTCATGGTCATGGCTTTTGGAGTTGGAGCAGGAGCTGCACTAGCTTCTAGTTATGAGTGAATCATTTTTACTTTAAAATGATTACTGAGGGATTGATGAGTTTCTTTAACAATTTTTAAAAATCTATTATGGAGGAGTTTGACATACAATTGCCTTCTAGAGTCATTTAAAGTGGCCAGTTGGGTTCTACATATTGTGTAATAAATGGGTACCGTTGGGTAGAAAATAGATTCAAAAGTGTTGAGCATTTTCTAAAAGGGACTGGAATTTCAATTGCAGCCCTGTGGCAGCACACACAGTGGAATATTTTTTAGCCAAGCGTTAATGCTAAAAAGTATAGAACACATTTTTCATTTAAAAATGTCTTAATATGTAAATACCCTGTAAAAGCTAACGGTGTCTGACAGTGATTCCCAAATTTAGAATCGTCAGAATGTCAAGGTGATTTCTTCTTCTTAAAAACAATGTTTGTGGGTGATTTGCAGGACAGAGAAGGACTAAGCAGAGCATCTAGGATTCTGTCATTTCCCCCACAAACCTGGCATTTGTCAGTGTCAATCAGCACTGAAATTCTACCTGTGGCAGTAAAGCAAGGCCAAGAATCATCTGCTTATTCTGACTGTTCCTTTTTCATTATTAAATGGGAGCTGATGTTATCATCTTTGGAAGATCCAGCTTGCTGGTGATATGCTTTTCTAATGCAATTAAACAGTAAGCTTGACCCAATGCCGAGCTTAGGGCTGGGAAGCTTCGACCAAACCAGCTGTTGTATTCCAGTTGTTCCCATGCTGTTTGGGGTGGTCTTCTAATCCTGGGACCTGGTGGCTAGTGTTTACAGCCTTTCTCTTAGGGATTCTTCGAGTTTTCTATCTTATGTTCCCAGCCTTGACTAATGATGGAATCCTGGGAAGACTAGAAGGGAAAAGGTACTAATCCTCTCCTCTGTCCTCCCAATTATCAGACAAGACCTACCCTCTATTTTGGGGTAGGACTAGGATGGAGTTTTAGAAAGGACATGTTTTGGGTTAATTTTTCTTAAATCCCTGCTTTAGGGCACCGTGCCTAAGATCTACCATGTCTTATCTCTGTTATCAGAGCCCGCAGTCTGCCATCTATGCTTCCTGTTTTCAGCAAGTTTGATTGTTACTTTCACTTGCTTTTTAAATTCTCCGCCTGTTTTTTCTCCCTGACTAAATGGATCAGATTTTGTTTCCTAAAAGGAGATTAAATTGTTCTTTCTTGGAAAAGAGAAATAATCACTGGCATGGGGTGTGTATGTGTGTGTGTTGGCAAGCCATGCTTGAGCAGAGAATGTAAGGCTTTTTTTCTAAAGTGTGTTTTTAATCCTAATGGCTCTTTTAGTTCTAAGAATGTTCAAGTTCAAATCCTGGCTCTGCTTCTATGTGACCTTGTGCAAAAGACTCATCTTCGTAGAGCTTCAGTTTCCCCATCTTTAAAAGGGGGATGATAAAATAATTTATCTACCTTGTAGAGGTATAATGAGGATCAAATCAATATGCCAGGAAGCGTGGGAAGGAGATGGTGGCAGTGATACCTTTGTAGTCAACCTCCTCTCACCCTTAGCAATGGACAGAACTGGGGAAAGTTGCTTTTCTTCTCCTGAGGATTCACGTTTGACCCAGAGGAAGTTGCACAACCTATTTAACCCCAAACTGTTTCTGTCCCCGGAGAACAAGCTAGATCTTTTGAGATGGGGGGGCAAGGGTGGAAATCAATCAAAGAGCTGTCTTCAACAGTGGGAAGTGTCATGAGAATAAACAGCTGCTCTCTCCACCCCACAACCCCTCCTGCTGCTAAATGACTCTAGGGAAAAGGAAACCAGTCATCAAAGGCTTCTGCCACCTGTGCACAGCTGGTAATTCTTGAGGTCACCTCTATAGTGACTAGAGGACTTTAGAAAGTATCTGCTAGGCCAAATCCCTGATATATCCATTTCCCTCAGGCCCAAGGACTTGCTGCCTCCTCCATCCTTCATTCTCAGAGCTAGAAAGCTCCTCTGTAAGCTGGGACACAACTAGTACAAATACACTTTGTAAGTGGGACACAACAGGTCTTCCACAGTACCATTTTGGGGACAGCATCCCTTGAGAGATTCTCAGTGGGAAGAAAAGGAGCAGGACTATCTTTTCTTCCTCCTTTCCCTCCAGCCTTCTCTTTTAGAAAAAGAAGAGAAATTCATGTCCCTTGAGCTTCTTGCTACCAAGTGTCATTCTCCCAGGGGATCTAGGCTGTTTCAGCCAGACTTCCCTTTTCCAGGCTTTAAGGTTACCAAGCCAAGTGGAAGTGAACAGGGCTCAAAGGTAAAGTTTTGTCCCACGCTCCAGATGGGGCAGAGTGGCTGATGACTGCTAGAGGGCAGCAGAGAGCCAGGAGCAGGTCCAGGACTGCTCAATGTCCAGATGGCAACTGGACTGGCTGGCAAGAGCAAAGGACACTAGGGGCTCCTCGTTGTTTGGGTAGCAGTAGGGTGGTTCCTGAACAGGAGAGGCAGACACGTCAGGGAAATGTTAACAGAACATGGCTGAGCCATGTCACCGGGTGGGGGGCAACTGGATTGGTATATAGTGCAACACTATCAGGATAGGTAGAAACAAGGTTTAAGTAAAAGGAAAAAGAAGGCACATTGCCATGAAGATCAAGTCAGAACCAGTGCTAGAGTCAGAGTTTAATTCAAGGTTGGAATAGTCAGATCTCAAAAGTTAGAACTGGAATGATTCAGCTCAATCACTGAGTGTCTTTCAAGAAACGCACAATAATAGAATAGTTAAAATCGTGGGCTTTGGAGTCACATAGGAACTGGGGTGTGAATCACTGCTCTGACATCTATTAGCTAAGTGATGTTTTGTCAAGTTACTCAGCCTTTCTGAAATAACATCTATATGTACTAAAGAAATGTTTGTTGAACAAATCATTTTTATCCAGAGGTTTTTCTAACAAGATTGGGGTTACTGATAGTAGCTACTCATTTCAAAGTTGTTTTATTTGATTTAGTGCTTGTTTTGTCCCTTTTCTAAGAGACTTGATTTGTAGTGGGGGCATGAAATATAGCAAAGAGGACCCAGGGCCCAGAGGAGAAGAACAATATAAAAGGGAGGAGGAATTCGGAGACCAAGCCATTCATATGAAAATCAGGAAAACAGAACATTTTGACTTGTTCTAAAAAGGCATCTTCTTTATATTTTCATGACTCTTGTAATAGAAATAGCTAAACTAAAAAGAAAATTTGATTATATTAAAAGGTATTTTATGAGTCTTGAGTGAGGCAAAAGTTTGAATTATCTTGTTAAACTTAAATAACCAAAGAAATGCAATGTGATATTCTGAATTTGAGCCTGGGACAGATAAAGGACAGTAGTGGAAAATTGGGGAAATCCAAAGAAAGGAGGTAGTTTTATTAATACTGTTGAACTGCTCGATGTTAATATTTAAATTTTGACAAATGGCCTATAGTTACTTAAGATGTTGCTATTAGACAAAGCTGGATGAAAGTAATTTTGCAATTCTTCTTTAATTCTAAAATTATTTTAAAATAAAAAAATTTAAAAAATTAAGTGGCCAAAGAAAATAAGAAATAAAAAAAAAAAAAAATAAGTGGCCAGACTCTCTCTTACTTTCAAGAGTGATGAGCTCTGCCTTTGGTTTTTATTTCCCTGCATTGTGTCTAAAGACTTTATTGAAAATAACTAGGATCAGGGTAAGGATTAGGATACTTTGTACTATATACACAGTTTTTGGCTTTTTTTTTGAGACAGAGCCTCAAGCTATTGTCCTGGGTAGAGTGCTGTGCCATCACAGCTCACAGCAGCCTCCAACTCCTGGGCTTAAGTGATTCTCTTGCCTCAGCCTCCCAAGAAGCTGGGACTACAGGCACCTGCCACAACACCTAGCTATTTTTTGGTTGTAGTTGTCCTTGTTTGGCAGGCCCGGGCTAGATGCGAACCCGCCAGCTCTGGTGTATGTGGCTGGCACCACCTGAACCACAGGCGCCACCCTATATACACAGTTTTGAACTCCGCTCTTTCCCACTTAACAATATACATGTGTATTTTCATATGCCATTAAAAGCTTACCTAAATCTGATTGTTAATATATATAATATATTTATCCCTTTATTGATGCACATTTAGATTGTTACCAATTTGTGCTAGTTTAAATAATGCTACAATGACCACCTGTGTACAAAAAGTTTTGTGCTCATTTCTGATGTTTCCTGGGGGTGGAGACCTAAAAGTAAAGTAAGAGTAGAACATAAACTTTTAAAAAAGACCTTGATGCTGGCTGGGCATTGTGATAGGTACCTGTAGTCCTAGCTACTCAGGAGGCTCAGGCAAGAGGATCCCTTGAGCCCAGGAGTTTGTGTTTGCTGTGAGTCATGATGCCACAGCACTCTACCCAGGGTGACAGAGTGAGACTCAGTCTTTAATGCTTAATGCCATATCACCCTCTAGTAGGATTTGACCACAAACTCATGGGCAGAATGTGGTGCCTATCTCACCCCTCCTAATCAACTTTGAGTCTTACTATTAAGAAATGCACTTGCTTCCCTGCTGAGAATCCCACTTTCAATCCAGCAGTTTTATAATGGTCAGGCTTAGCCCATTCTTCCCTTCCCACTTCATCATGTTTGTATATGATTTCTAATGTAGCTACCCAGGACATTATCCTTACTGCTAAGTAACTGGAGAGTCTCTGTCTCCTTAACTTTATTTCAAAGAATATCGTACAATTCACAGACAGATATTTTGGGGTTTTTGAGATTTGCATACACAGATATACACACTTATACTTTAATACCACTGAATAGAGGAAATTGTGAAAACAAGTGAAAGTTGAACTATAGGGAAGAGAGCACCATCTTGGCATGACCTAAGTTTACTAAACGGTACTGCCTGGCACTGTGTGTTCCTCACGCGTAGAACCTGCAAGGGTGCAAAGGAAACAAGGGCCTGAAATATTGTTGGTGGTAGGACATCTCACTTTGGTCTTATTTGAATTCAGGGACCTTATGTGACACCAGTGGTTCTGGAGAAAAGAATCTTAGCCAATGTCCTGGCCTCCCGTTCTGCCGCAGGGACTGCTCTGCAGAAAATGAGCTGCCACTGCTGGGGACGTAGTTCTTTCCGCTTCCGTCGCCCTTCACAGTCTCAGCTTCCTTCGTCTTTGTAAGACTGCTTTAATAGTCTTGTCTTGTAATTACATCTGGAGATAGGAGACAGCATCTTTTGATAGTTCAAGTCCTAACGCATTTAAATTGCCCTCCTAATGCTATAAAAGAGTCAAATTATATATTCTGGTTTGCACTAGACAGCAATAAATGTCAAGGTGCCATCCATGCTGGTGTTTAACTCCTTGATGCCATCTGTTTTGGTGTTCCTCATTTGCACCAGACACTAGTGTTTTCCCATCTCCTGGCATGAAAGGATCAAGTTGGGAGATAAATTTCACTATTCAAAATATGTTAAAAGGCTGAGGCAGTTTGTAAACATTGCTTTGGAAAGCTAGGCACAGCAATAAAGTCAAGGACAGGAACCTGATTTGGTAAAGGAAACATTTCACTAGATTGTCATCTACTTTATTTTTAAAGCTGCAATAAGATGTAACGATAAAAAGGCCAATGATGCATTTCAGCCAAGTGATATGAACTCTTGCTAAACCAATTAAACTGTCAGTATACTATGGTTTCACATTTTCTATAACATACTAGGTCACCTTAGGACACTTAGTCACGTATGACTTTTTACCACTGATGCAAAATCAATTTGGCAATTCATAATCTTACATTTCATTATAAAAGTATATTATTCTGCAAGAAGGCTGCTGGAAAAATGGCAGATTTCTGAAGCCCATTCGCTCCTCTCCTGTTCAAGTAGTCATAAAGGAATAAAACCAATCATGTTATCTGATAGTTTTGAGACTTTCAGGCAGTTTTAGATTTACTATAATTTTTGCGAAAAGATGTATCCAGTGTACAGTTTAACCCTGGGTGCAATTTTGAATGTGAGATAAAATTGTGGACATTAAAAAGTGAGATTTTTGGCTGGGCATAGTGGCTCACTCCTGTAATCTTAGCTCTTTGGGAGGCTGAGATGAGAGTACCCCTTGAGTTCAGGAGTTTGAGACCAGCCTGAGCAAGTGCAAGACCCTGTCTCTACTAAAAATAGAAAAAATTAGGCAAGTGTTGTGGTGAGCACCTGTATTCCCAGCTACTTGAGAGGCTGAGGCAAGAGAATCACTTGAGCCCAAGAGTTTGAAGTTGCTGTGAGCTATGACACCACAGCACTCTATGGAGGGCAACAAAGTGAGACTCTTGTCTCAAAAAAAAAGAAGAAAAAAATTAGCCATTATCGCAGGCACCTGTAGTGCCAGCTGCTCAGGAGGCTGTTGCAAGAGGATTGCTTATGCCCAAGAATTTAAGGTTGCTCTGAGCGAGGCTAATGCCTAGCACTCTAGGCTAGGCACCAGGGTATGACTTTGTCTCCAAAAAAAAGAAAGAAAAAACAATGAGATTTTAAACTACAGAGCTCACTGCTCACTTTTTCAATTTTTGAATGTGTACACTGAAAGAAAACTTTGCTTAAGTATGCCAAAGGGTGAGCCTTTTTAGTGTCCTATATTTGGGGTTTGGAGCTCTAGCTCTCCTCAAAGGGATAGAGCAGATGGTTATTCCTATTTAATACCGTCACATTTTTCAGTTTCGTTTTTGGAGTTTATGAGTTATAGAATAAGCCAGGGGTATTTGAGAGAGGGGTGAGGAAAGGGGAGGGGAATGGGTTAGAGGCATTTTACTATTATTTAACTAAAAAAAAAATCTTCCTTTTTTCTCTTTAGAACAGATTTGACTCTGCTTTTGGAACAACCAATAGCAGTAATAAAACACACTGCAGAGCCTTAGTTTTAGGTGCTCATTAGCACAGTAGAGGACAGATCTGTCGTCCTAAGCTCATATAGCAAACAACATAATTAACATTGATTGTATAGCTCTTTTCTTCTGTTATGAACTCAATGGGGATTGCCGTTAACCCTCCCTTATGACTGTTAATCATACTTGTAAATACATTTTCCTCCAAAGCTTAAATCAGATGTGTGCCCCTGACAACTATGGCTGTATTAACACTGGATCATTGAGACTTGAGATTCTCTTCTTTTTTGGTTTAAGTCATGATTACATGGTTGGTAGGGGCAAGCTACTCAATTAATTAATTTAGGTTCAGTTTGTGCTGAAGCATCTCTAAGTTGCACTTGGTCAAGGACTGTGTGCCACTCAGGCATTTGTCTACCGCCATCATCTTGGCTATTCCCATTTCTGTTGGTATCTCTCCTATTTGTGTATTCTTTCCCAGAATCCTGTCTGAACACATGGAACACATTGAACAGAAAGAGAAACACAGAGCACGCAGTGAATAATTCAAATGAGATTTACTTTGCACTTCCTATCTTGCTGAAAAGGGTAATAGAAGTGGGTTTAACTGACATTTCTGTCTGCCAAATGTGGAGATAGGCACTGGCACCTGCACTGTCTCATTGAAACCTACAGCAACCCTAGTGGGTAGGGGACAGTATTCCTTACTTCGAGATGAGGATTAAGATTCAGGGAGATAAATTAATTTGCCAAGGGCATAATGCTGAGAAGTGGTACAGTTTCGTGTCCAATTCAGGAGTTTCACTGTAATTTTCAGTGTTCTATTGGTCTCATTGGACTTATTTATTATTGTCGATACAATGAAGTCTTTATTTTTTTTCAGAGTCTCACTCTTTCACCCTGGGTAGGGTACCATGGTGTCTTATGTCACAGCAACCTCAAACTTTTGGGCTTAAGCGATCCTCTTGCCTCAGCTTCCCAACTGAGGGTGGAGGTGGGACTATAGGTGCCCACCATAACACCCAGCTAGTTTTTTTTTTTTTTTTTACTTTTTGTAGAGACAGGAGTCTAACTCTTGCTCTGGTTGGTCTCTAACTCCTGAACTCAAGGGATCCTCCCATCTTGGCCTCCCAAAGTGCTAGGATCACAGGTGTTAGCCACCTTGCTTAGCCTCAGTACAGTCTTGATAAGCCAGACTACTTAGGCCATACATCATAGTAGGGGGTTAGAAGGTGGGGAAATGTATAATTTGGATTTTTCTTTTTTAAATTAAGTGTAATATATTGGTATATACCTGTTAACTTTAGATTCAGTTTTTTTTTTTTTTTGCAGTTTTTTGGCCAGGGCTAGGTTTGAACCTACCACCTCTGGCATATGGGGCTGGCGCCCAACCCCTTTGAGCCACAGGCGCTGCCCTTTAGATTCAGTTTGTGCTGAAGCATCGCTACGTTTCATCTGATACAAGGACTGTGTGCCACTCAGTAAGAGGATGGGTGCTGTGACTAATGCCTGTGTTCCCTGCATTTCGGGAGGCTGAGGTGGGAGGATCACTTGAGGCCAGAGGTTTGGGACCAACCTATACAACATGGTGATTGCCTGTCTCTAAAAAACATTTAAAAATTAGCTGAGTGTGGTGTTGTACACCTGTAGTCCTAGCTACTTGGGGAGGCTGAAATAGGAGGAATGCTTGAGCCTAGGAGTTTAAGATTGCAGTGAGCTCTGATTATACCACTGCACTCCAGCCTGGGTTACAGTGAAGCCCTGTCTCTAAAAACAAACAAACAAAAATATCACAAATACAGGTAAGAAATTTATTCACCCTTGATACCAAGGCTTAGAGATAACTATTCTGAACAGTTTGATTAACAGACTTTTTAGTAGAAAAATACATACATCTCTGATTAACAGACTTTTTAGTAGAAAAATACATACATCTCTTTGTATAGATAGATATTTTAAAAGCTTGTAATATACATACCATTTTATACCTTGCTTTTAAAACAACCCAACAATAGATTATAAACATTTTTCCATGTTATTACATAGATGTCAACATCATTTTAATGGCTATGTAATATACTATGGTCTTGGTGTACCAAAATAAATTTTACCAATTCATCTTAGATCTATTAATGAGAATCAGTCTACTGGTTTGAGATTGCCTCTCTGCTGTCACTAAATGTCTGGCAAAGTGGCTTATCAAAATGTTCAGGATATGCATTTCTTTTTTGGATTACTATGGTTGGATGTACATAATGTTGCATACTTCTTTTTCAAGGTGGTGATTTTCTAGGACCTGGCCCCAAAAGCTAACTTTTAAACCTTCTGCTTAGACATCTACAGGTAACAGTAAAGCCAGAAACCTCAGATAGGGAGTTAAAAGCATGGTTGCCAAACACTAGGTATAATTTTAGAGAAATAGAAACATTCCATTCCCATGAATTCTCATTGGAAGTGTCCCCTGGGTTGGGGTACTAAAGGCTTCGGTTAAAAGGCAATTGTTTCTGAGAAATCAGTGTTATTGTGCCTGATATTATGAAGCTATTAACAAGTACATTTTCAAAGAATTTTTTATGACATGATAAAACAATCATGATATATGTTAAAATTTTATAAAAAAACAGGATATAAAATTATATGTATGTATATGTATATTATACATATTTCCCGATTGGTAAAAAAACAAAACAAAACATTATACACCTGTGGTGAAGTATCTTTTTTTTTTTTTTTTTTTGAAACAGAGTCTTACTTTGTCACCTGCAGTGGGGTGCCATGGTATCATAGCTCACTGCAGCCTCAAACTCTTGGGCTCAAATGATCCTCTTGCATCAACCTCTCAAGTAGCTGGGACTACAGGTGCCTATCACAATACATGACTATTTTTAGAGAAAGGGTCTTGCTCTTGCTCAGGCTGGTCTTGAACTCCTGAGCTCACGTAATCCACTGGCCTCAGCCTCCCAGAGTGCTAGGATTACTGGCATGAGCCACAGTGCCCGTCTTGTGTGTGTGTTTTTTTTTAAGACAATTAATTTTTATTTCTTTTTATTCTTTTCTGAATTTTTCAAAAAATTATAGCAATGTATATATATTTGCTATAAAAAAATCTTATTTGAGTGAGGAAAACATGAAATCCTTCTTACTCAAATTTTTAAAAAGTATCATTTTTGGTTGTTAACTATATGCTAACAATACTATACTAGTATATCCATTTTTACAGCAACACTGTGAAGAAGTTACCATTATTGTCCATTTGAAGAAGTCACTTGCTCAAGACCACACAGATTGGATGGGGCAGAGTCAGGATTTGAACTCGGGTCTGTTTATTTTCAAAGACTGTGTGAGATAAAATATAGTGGGGTCAAGATCCAGGGAGGTTTATTTTTTAACTTTTTCTTAACTAGTTGAAAACCAAGCAGTTAAAGCAATATTGGAACGAGAAAGTGAAAATTGAGGGCCAGGGTGTATGTATAGGGCATTTATGCTGGTGAAACCTGGGAGGTCTTTTGGGGCCAGGGGTTAGCCCAGGGACGCTGGATCCCTGGGGTTGATAATATCTAACCTCATAGCTCTATTGTGAGGATTAAAGGAGACAATTCATGTAAAGGGCACATGGTACAGGCTTGCTCAATAAATGGTAGCTAGTATTATTATTTCTCTTATTTAGGACCTTGATTGTTATAGGGATTAGAGGCTCTAAGAAGCCTGAGGCAGGAGATGTTTACCCTAGTGGATCCTGTCACATCTTAATAGTTCTCAAACATTCCTGACCATGGGCCTTTTATTTGCTTTATTTGAACCTTTCAAATAAACAAGCCCTAATCAGCTCTGTGGGCACTACCAGCTTTTTTAGAAAACCTCTCTAGTTTTTTTTGGGGGGGTTATTTATTTACTCACTGAAAATAGGGACTTTGTGTAATAGGAGGGAAACGGGAGGCGATTGGTTTGGAATTAATAGGCCAGCTTCCTCCTCCCCCCCTTTAACCTGATTGGGTTACACTCCCTTAAGACTTTGGAGAGTCTGGGAATTTTGAGAACAAAAGCTCTGCAGGGAAGCCAACAAATAGGTCAGGCTCTCCACCAATCTTTGTACTTTCTTAAATTTTTCATTCTGTTTTTTTCCCCTTTTCCTTCAGTCCCTAAAATAGAGTGGCATTATCTTGAAGCCATGGAGATTTAAGCAACAACCAAGGTTGGCCTCTCTTTGTTGAGCTTATGAAAGCCATATTTAGATTTAGGAGGATTGTGTTTTTCCCTTGGGAGGCTTCTCTATACCTGCAGCCATCAGAAATTCCATATTAAAATCCCACATTTAAGTCTTTATGGCTAAAGTCTGTTCTTGCATGTCTGGACCAGGTCCAGCTGTCAGACTGAGATATTATTGACTTTCTCTTCTCAAGTGAGTGGTTTACATCTGCTGGATCTATTTCTTTACCACTAATTCTAAGACACCTTGTAATCAAACTTCTGCCACTGCCTCTCTGCTAAAATTGCACCCTCGCAGGTTATCAACAACTGACTTTTTGCTGAATTCATTGGGGCTTATTTCTCTTCATCTCCTCCCCCTTGGAGGTTTCTCTTACCTTGGTTTATGACACTACATCAATATGACTTTCCTTCTACCTCTATGAGTATTCTTTCTCTTCTCTGTGGTAGCAAATCTTCCTCTCCTCCTTCCACCCAAAAGTGACTATTCCCCAAAAAGGTGTCTTTAGTGCTCTTTTGTCACCCTACTCTTCATTCATTCTCATGGCTTCAAATGCTACTCCAATGTCATTAATTTCCTTCTGACTTCTTACCCATGCCCTAATCCCGTATTTCTTAATGTCTAATAATAATTAAAGGTATCTTTTATGAGCCAAAGAAACTAGCTCAAGTAAGTTATATGTAGTTTGTGTTTTTCCATTTCGATATATCATCAATTGAAACTCAGCAAGTTCAAAAGAGAATTCTTTGCTCTCTCTAGCTGCAAACTAGCTCTCCTTCTCACTTGAGGCAGTGTCATTCTCTCACCTTCTGTTATATCACTTGTAGGCTGAGAGACTTGAAAAACAAACAGGTCATTGCTTTGGAATAGCAACCCCCCCATCCCCCGAAATCCAATTACTTTAAAATCCTCCAAATCTTGAAAATTGAAGTTCAAGCTATCATACAATGAGCTTCTCAACCATTATAAGAGCTAAGTCTGATGGCTTTCACACTGCTCAGGATTCTCAGGATTTAACTATGCTTTCTTAATACTCAGGACTCCCTCTTCCCAAGCAGGCCCCTCCCATAGGCGGGGCTGCCCTAGATTCTATGTAGTTCCCAGTGCTAGGCGGTAATCCCGCCCCTTTCTTGTTTGTTGGACTAAAAACTCTATTGGAACGTGAATAATTTAACAATGGTATTCCTAGAGTATAGATATTGCTTTCAAGTCACTAATGTTTCTTAAAAGAAAATTATTTACAAATGATTGTCAAGTAGTATTAGAAACAGCTGATCTGGACATACCAATGTGTTGAGACCATGACTCTGAAAACCACTTCCACAGATTATTAGGGAAGGCCGAAATGCCCATTGGGTTACCATCTCTTGTGTGGCATATTTGCCTCATGCTACAAAATTTTAAATTTGATACTACTTAAGAATCAAAGAATTGCGAAACTACACATTTTTTGGAAGCTCACGACAAGATTATGAGGTGACACTATCTCATTGAGGATTTGCCACATGCCAAACCCAGTGCTTTACATGGGCTGCATTTACCATGCAGGCATCTTTGTGACTGGTTCAGTTTTTTAAAAAGTGGAAATTGGCCATCGCTGCCATCATTTTCAGAGAGAGCAGTACAGAAGGTTAAGTTATATACTGTTTTTGTGAAATCAGGCTAAAAGAAAGCATGAATTCAGTGAGAAGTTTTGGTTATCTCTTTCATATGTCAGTTTCTTTTATTAGTGAGGTATGGGCACCCTGAATTGCAGCATCATCACAATTTAATCAGACTTGACCAGGATGGCAGTGTAGAACTGAAAGAAAAACTTACTCAGGTTAGCCTTTGGTGAGTTTTCTTAACCATTTTTTGTGTTTGTTTTTTAAATCTGAGGACCTAGATATTTAATCACTATCTTGAAAGGAAGATAATTAAAAGGTGATGAGTTCTCCAAGATTTACCTTATATCTAGTTGAACAAATGTGTGCATTCATCCTGTAGGTACTACCTATGTATATGATTTATTCACAGGTAGCACAGTGCTTAGCATGTGCTTGGAGCTCAGTTGAAATTTGTAGAATGAGCTGGTTACTTTAACAAAACAAAGATTAAAAACTGCTGGATTATAAATAAATGTCCCTTATAGTAATTAGCATAAATAAAAGTTTTATAGAAATAAAATCTAGATCACTAAATTCTTTTTTTTTTTTTTTTTTTTTTTTTTAAGACATAGTCTTACTCTGTTGCTTTGGGTAGAGTGCTGTAGCATATAGCTAATAGCAACCTCAAACTACTGGGCTAAAGGGATCTTCTTACCTCAGCCTCCCCAATAGCTAGGACTACAGGTGCCCACCACAGCATCCGACTAGTTTTTCTATTTTTAGTAGAGATGAGGTCTCGCTCTTGCTTAGGCTGGTCTCAGACTCTTGAGCTCAGGCTATCCACCTGCCTTGGACTCCCAGACGGCTAGGATTACAGGTGTGAGCCACCGCACCCAGCCAGATTGCTGAAATTATTATGTTTAAGAAAAGCTTTCTTCTAAAATGAAAAATATGAACAATATCTCATTGGGCCACATTTTTTCTTCTTGCATAGAGTATTTTTCACACTTAGCACACACCAGTTGGGTGAAAGACAGAGTGGGGAGCAGGTGAGGTTGAGCAGTAGGTCACTTGGAAGCATCACTTCATCTAGCCACAGTGGGTCATGGAGAACCTATATCAGATTCATTTAGGCACTTGATATAGTCTTGAGCTATCCCTATAATCCTCATATCCTTTCAAGCAGAGAGTATAGCCTGATGCTGTTTAAGAGTCTGAGTAGCAGCCTTGGTTACTTGTGGTGTTCTATGCTCCTCAGAGTAAAGTGACTGGATAGAAGCCTAATACAGCTAGTTTTATCCATAAGCTGGTAATCAATGCAATTGACAAATGGTTGTAACTGCCTACTTTGTGTGTTCAGATTGTATGATGCCTTCTTTGGAAGTATGGGATATATAGTCTTTGTCCAGAGATGCTTTTAAAAAGGCAAGATATTTCACATATCAAATACATAGCTAAATAACAGTACCAACTTGTTTAAGAATTATAGCTTGAGAAGGAACTATGAAGATCATTTAGTCAAAACTTTTTCTTTTAAGTATAAGACATACAGATTTATTTGTATGTGTACATGGGAGCCTTCAGAATGGAGATCCAAAGGTACAGAGGAAGCTGTCCTTTTTTTTTTTTTTTTTTTTTTTTTTAAATGCCAAAAACTTTCTGACATGGAGACACAGCCACAATAGCCTATGAAACAAACTATAATAATAACACATCTGTTATTCTTTTTAATTACCAAGTAATGTGCAAAACAGACAGTCTTACCCCTCCTCTCAGCTTCACCTCATCTCTCAGCCTTGAGAGTGGAGATCACGATAAAGTGGAAGTGGGGGGTCAAGGATGGAATGGACATCATGGATAGGAGGAGGCTTCAAGAAGCAGGCAAAGTATATCACCAGGAGTCATCTGTTTCCCATGCTTATTCATCTTCTTTTTTAATTTTATTATTTTAATTGAGTCTTTTGTACATAGACCATAAATACATGTATGCCCTTTTCAGTGTGTTGATTATTTGTACAGATTGGCATGCTTACATCATACTAATCAGCATAGCTTTCATCTCATTTACCCATTTATAGCATTGGGATATTTGTGTTCTACCCATGATAGAACCAACTTGTACTTGCAATGTGCTCCACAGTTGTGGTCCCCCTACTATCCCCTACTCCCCCTCCCCCTCCCCATCCCTCGCCCTCCCCTTCCGTCCTTCATCATAGCCTAAAGTTGTGTTTCATTTTTCATATGCAAGTGTGAGTCATTATAAATTGGTTTCACAGTAGTGCTCAATACATTGGAAACTTTTTTCCCATTCCTGAGATACTTTGCTAAGAAGACTGTTTTACAGCTCCATCCATGTAAACATAAAGGAGGTAAAGTCTCCATTTTTTTTACTGCTGCATAATATTCCATGGTATACGTATACCACAATTTATTAATCCATTCATGGGTCGATGGGCACTTGGGCTTCTTCCATGACTTGGCAATTATGAATTGAGCTGCGCTTATTCATCTTTAAAAGACTATTAATCATTTTGGGAACAGTACCTGCTCATTCTTTGAGAATTCTCTCATTTCTTGAAGCGTCTGTTTCTTAAAATTTCTGATTCCAAACCTTCAAGGGATAAGAGTGGAGTAGGGGAGAATATTTGGGTTACAATATGGTCCCATAGTCTCAGATCCAGGTTTCACTGGGAATCCTTGAATAGATACCTATCAGCTTTCTCATTGATAGTCTCTATAAAATTCTAATGAAAAGTAATATGTATCTGCTATTTTTAAAACTGTAAAACTTCAGTGTTATGATGGCTTGAAGGAATAGGACTGTTAGGCTCTTTAGAGGCTTATCTTCTTTCATGACCAAACTTAAAAAGTACCTGTTTTTCTGATTATACATATGAATTTTTTACTTTTTCAGTACAATTTTTATTTATTTATTTTTTGAGACAGTCTGACTTTGTCACCCTTACTAGAGTGTCATGGCGTTATAGCTCACAGCAACCTCCAACTCTTGGGCTCAAGTAGTCTCTTGCCTCACTCAACCTCCTGAGTAGCTGGGACTATAGGCCCCCACCACAACATCCAACTATTTTTAGAGATGGTGTCCCGTTCTTGCTCAGACTGGTTTTGAATCTGTGAGCTCAGGACAATCCACCTGCCTTGGCCGCCCAGAGTGAGCCACCATGCCCAGCCTCAATATAATACAAGCATAAGCTAACATGCCCAGCCTCAATATAAGTTTTAATATGAAATTATTATTATTATTTTTTGAGACAGAGTCTCACTATGTCGCCCTCAGTAGAGTATCATGCGTCACAGCCCACAGCAACCTCCAACTCTTGGGCTTAAGCGATTCTCTTGCCTCAGCCTCCCAAGTAGCTGGGACTACAGGCACCCCCCACAATGCCTGGTTATTTTGTTATTGTTGTTGTTGCCATTGTTTTTTAGCTGGTCCGTGTCAGATTCGAACTCGCCACCCTTGGGGTATGTGGCTGGCACTGTAACCACTGTGCTATGGGTGCTAAGACAATATGAAATTATTTATTAAAATTTACCCCAGGCCTGAATCAGGGGCTCATGCCTTAATCCTATCACTCCAGGAGGTCAAGGGGGGTGGATTGCTTGAGCTCAGGAGTTTGAGATCAGCCTTAGCAAGAGTGAGACGCCCGTCTCTACTAAAAATAGAAAAACTAAATGGGTGTATGGTAGGCACCTGTAGTCCCAGCTACTTGAGAGGCTGAGATAAGAGAATTGCCCAAGCCTAAAAATTTGATGTTCCGAGGACTCGGATTAAAGATGGCGGCTGAGTAACAGCTTCCCTGTAACTGGGCCTGGCGAATCTGGGGAGACAAGACTCCAGACATCTCT
>CAUYPK010016685.1:0-13631 GCA_963574355.1 Loris lydekkerianus | reverse complement strand
TAGTATGAAGCTAAACTATAGCTTTCACATGAAGGCTGTAACCCAACTATACCACAAGACTATGAGGAAAGGACCAAGGAAGGGGAAGGGAGGGGGGAGGTTTTGGTGGAGGGAGGGTGATGGGTTGGGCCACATCTATGGGGCATATTTTTATCTATAATAAAAAAAAATAAATTAATTAATAAAATTAATAAATAAATAAAATAAAATAAAAAATAAAAAATGTTCAACATCATCACTAAACATCAGAAAAATACAAATTAAAATTATGAGGTACAGGGCAGCACCTGTGGCTCAGTGAGTAGGGCACCAGCCCCATATACTGAGGGTGGCAGGCTCAAAACCAGCCCTGGCCAAATTGCAACAAAAAAATAGCCGGGTGTTATGGTGGGCACCTATATATCCCAGCTGCTTGGGAGGCTGAGGCAAGAGAGCCCAAGAGCTAGAGGTTGCTGTGAGCTGTGATGCCACATCACTCTATGGAGGGCAACACAGGGAGACTCCGTCTCAAAAAAACAAAAAACAAACAAAAAAAAAAGAAAAGAATTATACCTCCAAAACTACCTGGGAAATTACATGAATAATAAAAGGTATTAAAAAAAAATCATCATTCTGGGGCGGCACCTGTGACTCGGTGGGTAGGACGACAGCCCTATATACCAAGGGTGGCGGGTTCAAACCTGGCCCCAGCCAAACTGCAACTAAAAATAGCCAGGTGTTGTGGCAGGCACCTATAGTCCCAGATACTCAGGAGGCTAAGGCAAGAGAATTGTTTAAGCCCAGGAGTTGGGGGTTGCTGTGAGCTGTGACACCACAGCACTCTACTAAGGACGATAAAGTGAGATTCTCTCTTAAAAAAAAAAAAAAAAAAAAATCATCATTCTTAATAAGCAGCATTATTTACCTAATGTCAATCCTACTTACCTTATTGTAATAACCATATGTAATAGCATTTGGCTTTATCTTAGCAGTTTTCATTTCAAATAAGACTCTCACTGCTAAAACAGGATGACCCCAAAGTCCACAAAGCTGCATTACTACTCGATAGCACACCTAACAAAACATAATAGGAAAGCATCAGTAGTCAGCACATTAGTCTATTTGTGACTTGCAGAGATTTTTCAATGACTTTATTCTTTTCAGAAAGTTATTAAGCACTATTTTCTCCTTTGTTCTGGTTTGTACTTGTGACCTTAAATTATTTTAAAACCTATTCACTAATGGAAGTATTATCATTATCAACTATTTCACATAAGAACTATGTGCACATGTCCTATTTGTTTAAGTAACGAAGTCTACACAAAGAGAATGACTATTACTCTCCATACCTGAAAAGGAATTCATTCTAAACACATATGATTAAAATAGCTCTCTCCCCAATCACTATGCATTATATTCTATGATATATACCCATCACCCTTGGTATATGGGGCCAGCACCCTACTCACTGAGCCACAAGTATTGACCAAACTAATAATAAATTTTAAAGGGAAAAATAGCACAGTGAAACGACAAATGAGTGCTTTAGTGTCCTTAACCACTGAATGGATGGTATCACTCTCTACCTCTTAAGATGGTTCAGAGGCTTAAGAGATAAACACATGAAAATCTCTTGTGCATCATTTACTGAGTGTTTACTATGAGCCAGTCACTTTATGTCTAGGAATTAAACAGTGTCTCCAGAATGCCTATATAACAAATAGAATTAACCTTAAAAAGAACAGGAAGAAAGTTAAGTACATTGTAGTGTTTTTAGCAAAGACTTTTCATTCTAAATTGTGGTTCTAAATATCACTTGTAGGCTTGGCGTCCATAGCTCAGTGGTTAGGGCACCGGCCACACACGAGGGCTGGTGGGTTCAAACCCAGCCCAGGCCTGCTATAACAACAATGACAACAATAACCAAAAAATAGCCAGGCACTGTGACAGGTGCCTATAGTTCAGCTCCTTGGGAGGCTGAGGCAAGAGAATCACTTACGCTCAAAAGTTTGAGGTTGCTGTGAGCTGTGACATCATAGCACTCTACTGAGGGCGACATACTAAGACTCTTGTCTCAATAAATAAATATCACTTGTAGTTAACAAACAAGAATTAACACCAGAAATTGTAATAATTTTTTTTTTTTTTTTAAGAGACAGAGTCTCACTTTGTCGCCCTGGGTAGAGTGCCATAGTGTCACAGCTCACAGCTCACAGCTCTTGGGCTAAGGCTCTTCTCTTACCTCAGCCTCCCAAGTAGCTGGGACTACAGGCGCCTGCCACAATGCACCGCTATTTTTTTGTTGTTGTTGCAGTATGGCCGGGACCAGGTTTGAACCCATCACCCTTGGTATATGGGGCCAGCACCCTACTCACTGAGCCACAAGTATTGACCAAACTAATAATAAATTTTAAAGGGAAAAATAGCACAGTAAAAAGACAAATGAGTGCTTTAGTGTCCTTAACCACTGACTGGATGGTATCACTCTCTTAAGATGGTTCAGAGGCTTAAGAGATAAACACATGAAAATCTCTTGTGCATCATTTACTGAGTGTTTACCATGAGCCAGTCACTTTATGTCTATTACCCAATTTAACCGTCAAATTAACCTTTCAAGGAAGGTACTATTATTATCTATATCTGTGGTTCTCCAGAGGCAATTCTGGTCTCCAGGAAAACATGTGACACAGGACATTACTGACTGTCATAACCTGTAGGTGGAAGGGGAGGCTATCGGCGTCTAGTGGGATGCTGCTAAACGTCTTACAATGCACAGTACAGGCCCCCAAGTAAACAATTATGTGGGCTAAAATGTCAATAGTGCCAAAGTGGAGAAACTCAAAGATGCATTTTCAGATGAATAATCTGAAACACAAACAGGTTAATGTAACTTACCCTAAGACACAAGTCCTAAGTTGAGAGCCATTTATGAAAAGACAATCCCCTATCTGTTACCTAGTTAAGTTATATTAAGAATAAAATGAATCTCAATCTTCTTTTCTTTTTTTTTGAGACAGAGCCTCAAGCTGTCGCCCTGGGTAGAGTGCTGTGGCATCACAGCTCACAGCAACCTCCAACTCCTGGGCTCAAGCATTCTCCTGCCTCCACCTCCCAAGTAGCTGGGACTACAAGTGCCCGCCACAATGCCCAGCTGTTATTTGGTTGCAGCCGTCACTGTTGTTTGGTGAGCTTGGGCTGGATTCAAACGTTAACAGCTCAGGTGTATGTGGCTGGCACCTTAGCTGCTTGAGCCACAGGCGCCGAACCTCAATGTTATTTTCAGTTTATCAAGGGCAAACAATCTAGTCTAAGTAAGGATATCTCTGCTTCATTCCAAAGCAGTAATTTTTAAATAGATATATTTTAAAATAAACAGTATGTACTAGCTCTATGAAACAGAGTAATAGTTCTACCTTTCTTGCCTAATAAAAATGCTTGAAAATAATTTTCTTCAAAGTACAAAACTAAAATTTATCTGAGTAACAATAACTCAATTTGTCATACTTGCCTCATCTAATGGATCCACATCTGTTTTCCTCATCTTAATAAGTACATCATACGCCTGTTGAAGTGCTCTGACCTTAGGATGAGAAACTCTAACATAGGCTGGGAGACAAATAAACCATAAACTATAACAATGACTAAAAAGACACTTGGCCCACTGTGGTGGATTTGTGTAACATCTCTTCGCCAATTTATGAGCTGATTTTATCTCCTAGAAAGAGAATAAATAAAATATTACAGTATTTGCTGAAATACATTAGGGTAAGGAGAGAAATGAGAAGGAAAAGGGAAAGGAGAATTTAATGTGGAACACTTTCTTTCCAGATTAATATGAAGGTACAAACAATTAGATTATAGTGTTTGCATCTGGTGGGTAAGGTACCTGTTGCAGTTGTGTCCTGTACCCAGGAGGTGTGCCATCTCCCCTTACGTGTGCCCATTAGTTGGGAGCACACCAATACCCCCTCCCACCGTCCCCCACCAACTTTAATTAAATTGACTTTTTCTCTTGTATGGGTATGTATTAGTTCATCTGCTGGCTTCATATTAGTATTCAGTACCTTGGATACTTGCTTTTCCATTCTCATGATACTTTATTTTAATGTGAAACTTGATCCCCAAATCAAGCATTTCATAGTTTTACTTTTGTGAGTGGCTTCCTACTTTCTGCTATGTAACTCTCTAAACACTCATTTATAATAGTGCAACTATTTGTTGGCAAGCACATGTCTCCTGACAGACTGGAAATGCTTTAAGAGCAAAGATCATTCATATTTTCATAATACAATGGTTAATAAGATGCCCTTCACACAGAAGGCACTCATGTTTGACAGATGAAAGGATAACTAAAACCATATACCCCTGATTGAATTATTTGTAGCTATGAGTTCTCCAACCCCAATTTTTAAAAGTGATATTCTTCTCACTCCCCCCTGCCAAAGTTTATGATTCCCAAAGCTATCTCTTTCCAAGATTTCCCCTCTATTTACAGTCTGTGTAATTCCCTCAATGATTCCCTAAAAAGAACTATTCCTTTGCAGTCAACACAAATTTTCCTACTTAATAGTATTAATTATTGTGCTTTTTGATTTTCATTCTGATTTAGGTGGAAGAAAGAAGTATCAAAATCACCTGCTGAGCTTTATCAAACTGTACACACTCCCAGAAATTAGAATCTTCCAGATATGTCAGACTGCCATTGTACACTCTGAGGTAAAAACTCCTCTCCTGGAATTTATTCTATGTAGAGACAGTTTCACTTTGTCACCCTGGGTGCCGTGGCATCACAGCTCATAGCAACCTCCAGTTCCCGGGCTTAGGAGATTCTCTTGCCTCAGCCTCCCAAGTAGCTAGGACTACAGGTGCCCACCACAAGGACTGGCTATTTTTTTGTTGCAGTTCAGCCAGGACCAGGCTTGAACCTGCCACCCTCAGAATATGGGGCCAGCACCCTACTCAATGAGCTACAGGAGCTGCCCCTGGAATTTATTCTAAATAAAAAGACCTTGGTATACTGATTGTACTATTGAGCTCTATCTCTGCAAGATGTGAAAATATATTTTCAAATATATGCCCTAGATTTTCTAAGACCTTAGGTTGTTTTTTTTTTTATAATTTTCCAGCTAGCACAGGGAGGAAATAATTCTGCTTAAAATGAGTTTTAGAGGCTGAGTAGCCAAATTCTCCCCGTTTTTGTTTTTGTTTTTGTTTTTTGAGACAAAGCCTCAAGCTGTCGCCCTGGGTAGAGGGCTGTAGCATCACAGCTCACAGCAACCTCCAACTTCTGGGCTTAAGCAATTCTCCTGCCTCTGCCTCCCAAATAGCCGGGACTACAGGCACCTGCCATAACGCCCAGCTATCTTTTGGTTGCAGCCATCATAGTTGTTTGGCGAGCCCGAGCTGGATTTGAACCTAATAGCTCAGGTATATGTGGCTGGCGCCTTAGCCACTTGAGCCACAGGAGCCGGGCCCAAATCCTCCCCTTTTTAAAAGTTGCCTATAGGGGGGGTGCCTGTGGCTCAAAGGAGTACGGCACTGGCCTCATATGCCGGAGGTGGTGGGTTCAAACCCAGCCCTGGCCAAATAAATAAATAAATAAATAAAAGTTGCCTATAGTTAGTTGGTAACAGTAAAAAAAAAAAAAAAATCTTTACCATTCCCTTCAGACTATTATGAAAGAAAGATGAACTGTAAGTTATTAGGCAATACCTCAGTATGTGTCTAAGATTTGGGAGACTATCAAAAAATAGGTAAAAGCTAAACTAAGAATTTTATTCTAAAATTTTCCAGGCATTGAAGACCCCCAAAATGTCAGAAGGTATTTAATTTTAATTTATAACTAACTATAGCATACTTATTTACACCTAAATCAGAAATAGTAATAGCAAAGCAAGATGTCCAAGCTGTTCTAAGTTAACTCCCCTTAACTGCTCTTACAATTTAACATTTGGTATATTTACATTAGTCAACAGGGAATTGCAAATTAAAATGACAGTGAGATACTGCTACACACTCACTAGATAGCTATGATAAAAAAAAGAAAGATAGTAAGAATTGACAAAAAAAAAAAGAATTGACAAAGATGTTATGAAATTGCTGGAGGGAATGCAAAAATGGTGCAGTCACTGCAGAAAACAGCCTGGTAGTTTCTCAAAAGTTTGAACACGAAGTTACCATATACCACTAGCAATTCTATTCCTAGGCATATAGCCAAGAGAAATAAAAACATACATCTACACAAACACCTGTACACATATGTTCATTTCCATTATTCATAATAGCCAAAAAGTTAGAAATACCCACACATCCATAAGTGCATAAATAAAATGTGGTGTATCTATACAATGGGATATTATTGAGCAATGGGAAGAAATGAAGTACATGCTGCAACATGGATGAACCCTGAGAACATTATGCTAAGTGAAAGAAGCCAGTCACAAAGGAACATGTCACACAATTCTATTCATATAAAATGCCCAAAATAGACAAATCTATAAAGAAAATAGTTTCGAAAAATAAGCTCATAGTTGCCTAGGGCTGTGGAGGACTGAGCAATCAGGGGTTAACGGCTAAGGGATGGGGGCTTTCTTTCAGGAATGATGAAAATGTTCTATTTTTTAATTTTATTTATTTATTTTAATTTTTTTCTTTTTTGAGACAGAGGCTCACTTTGTCACCTTTGGTAGAGTGCCCTTGCGTCATAGCTCACAGCAATCTCAGACTCCTGAGCTCAAGCAATTCTCTTGTCTCAGCCTTCTGAATAAGTGGGACTGCAGGCACCTGCCACAAAACCTGGCTGTTTTTTTTAGAGACAGAGGTCTCGCTCTGGCTCAGGCTGGTCTTGAACCTGTGAGCTCAGGCAATCCATGTGCCTCGGCCTACCAAGTGCTAGGATTACAGCTATGAGCCACCACTCCTGGCCCAATGAAAACATTCTAAAATTAATTATGGTGGTGGGTTGTACAACCCTGTGAATATACTAAGAGCCACTGAATTGTACACTTTAAGAAGATAAATGGTATGGCATATAAATTACCTGTTAATAAAGTAGATTTAGTTCCCAAAGATTCTCTTAAAACATAAACAAACATTCAAAAACCTTAGCATTAATATTTTAAGTAGAACTGCAAGAAATCTAGTTTAATTCACTAACAACCCCAGTGTGTCTTCAAATGGTTGATGTGGGTGATAATTCTAAACCATCAGCTGCATATCACAAATATATTTTACATTTTAAATTAACATTTATTAGACAAAGAACATCTGACCTGTTTAGTTCTCTTAGCCATGAGAGCTGGACTGTTTGTAATGCTATTCCCAGTAGGGTTTCTACTAAAACAAAGTTTCAACTCCTGTGGTCTGTCAAAAAGCTTAAGGTCCAGTCTTGGAAAGTATTTATAACTAAAATAAAAAGCAAAAATACAATTGCTGATTTAAAACATGTTAATCCTTCATATTATTTTAGTATTTAGGCAAATATTTTCTAAACTTCAAACAGTACCCAGTATTATTCTTTTAAAATCCTTATATAAAAAAAAATTGTTCAAAAATGTAAGATGATAGTTAAAAGATAGACTACCTCCATGGGAACTCTGGCACCTCCTAAATCTATTTGCTAATTTCAACCAACCCCTAAAAACCAGAAGACCCTGATTTTATTTAACAGAGAAATTAATAACCCTTTTAACAAATCCATGTATTCGATAATTTATATGAAAAACATTACTTAACTGTGTAATTTCATATTTCTCTTCACAAATTGCCTTCTATTGGTATTTAAAAGAAAAATGTCTATATATTTTTACTTTAGAGATACACCATTGTTTAATCAACTCCTTACTACAGTAGGCATTAGGTTATTTCTAAATTATTAAAATTAAATATTTTTATATGTATATCTTTGTAAATACTTCTGCTTAATTTCTTAGAATGACTACTCAATAGTAAAGTTTATGAGGTTAATGTTTATCAAGAGAATTAAAATTATTAAAATCACTATCAAATTATTTCCAAAAAGGTTATACTTAAACATACATTCCACCTAGTAGGGTAACCTGTCCTCCATATGAAGGCTGAAATGCTTCTACTCATCATTTTGGTTTATAGTTCTTTGAATACCAGAAAAGCTGAATATATTTTCATATCATTGGCTTTGCATTTCTTCTCAGAATTACCTTAATGTCTTCTGGCTAATTTTCTTCCAGAAAATAACATCTCTCCCTATTTGATTTTACCTTGTTTGTCAGTACCTAGATTCCAATTTCTAGTAGTTAACCAAAGTAGAAAAGAGTTCTGTAGTTATAGAAATCAATATAGTACTGACTTAATCTCAGATATATATTCTTCATTTTTGTGAGTCCTGATAAGACTATGTATTAATTTCATATTTTAGAAACGTATTTATTTTACTTTCCATTTTAGAAATCCTTTTAGGAATATAGCCTCGCCCTAGAAAAATAACTATGTATATATACAAAGATACAGACAGCCAAGAACTAGAAACAAATCCATAGGACACTACATAAATAAACCACAATAAATGCATGCAAGCTGGTCATTAAAAATGATGGCACAAAAATATTCAATGGCATGGGAAAATATTCACACTATTAAAGGAAAAACACAAATTGAAAAGAATATATACAAGATGAACTCATATATACATATTCCCACATGATACATACATAGATATAATTGTTAATGGAAGTAAGTATTGGTGCTAAAATGATGTTATTTCATTTTCCATTCTGGTTGATTTTCTAAGTTTAATAATTTGTATTATCATGATTATAATAATAAAAAACAATCAATACATTCTAATTTATTAAAAGATTCACATCCAAATCCCATTCTTTATTTTAAATTTTTTTTTAAACTAGGAAACATAACCCTATTCTTTATTTTAATAAAGAATGATTCCTGACCCTCTACTTTTTTTCTGATATCTAACTAATTCATAAGAATTTTATGGTTTTTATATTAATAAGAAAATTCTCAAAGGGAGAGAAGTACTTCATAAAGTACTTTTTTTCTTCTTCCCAGCTGAAATTTTTAAAGATTAAAATGTGATTTTAAACATTAAAGTAAATAATGATCAACATCTGTCTTTCCTTCTAACAAGGCCATCCAATTCTAAATTAGAATACCTGGTTGCATCTCTCCATTAGTTCACTAAGTTAATACTGAAAATGACATCCACAGATAACTAAATATGCATTTCTAATAATTGCAGAAAAAATAAATAAAAATAAAGTATAAATCTGTGCCCAAATAATTCTTAAAATAATTCCTGCTACCTGTACTTTGGTGACAGGTCTTTTCCATCATCAGGAGGTGGCTCTGGTGGCATTATAAATACAGTGTGCTCACTTTTCTGTGAATCATCTAGTTCTATCAATTTGGTATCTTCTGCTGAATCAAAATCAACCTGAAAATAATTATTTTCTCTAATTAATTTTCAGATAAGCAAGATCTAATTCTAAAACGTCAATTCTTGAGTTTAAGAAAAAAATACCTTTTCTGTTTTCTCTGTGCCTTTATCAGGAAACAACTAGGATAAAAGAAGAGATTCTTAATGTAAATGTCCACTATGAATCTAACAGAGATTTTTATCTTAAATTCTGATTTAGGAAAAAAAAAAAAAACCTATCCTTTTTTAGTACTGGTAGACATAAAACATTTCACAAGATATTGTTAGGTCCTATACTCTTAGGCTAGAGAATATGTCACTTGTAGTTATTAAGATAGAAAACAATTCATTTTGATTAGTTATTTCATAAACCTTATTTGCAAATAAAAGATGGCCAATCACAGGAGAATCTGGCTTCTGAAATAAAAAATTTCTTATTAAGCCCCGGCATTAATGTGATATTATTTAAGCTTCCCAACTAACTGGAAAATGTTGGAATACCAATTTTTTCTTTTAAGAGACAAAGTCTCAATCTGTTAGCCCAGGTGTACCATAGCTTGCTGTAACCTCCATCCCCGGATTCCTATAATCCTTGTGCCTCAGCCTCCTGAGTAGCTAAGACTACAGGCACATGCCACCATTCATGGCTAATTTTTTTGTGTGTCTGTAGAGAGAGCATTTGCTATATCACCCAGGCTGGTCTCAGATTTCTGTCCTCAAATGATCCTACTGCCTTGGTTCCCAAAGTGCTGGGATTATAGGCATGAGCCAATGCCTGGTCATCAATTTTATAAATAAACAAAAATGTTGGATAGTTTTAATTACATTGCTAGAGTTTTAGAACACACTGATAGAATGGAAAAAAATTACTCAAGTCTTCTAAGGCATATGAATCATTAGGGGCCTATAAAAATTAAATCATAATATTCCACCTTTTTAAAATACAATATCAAATTTTCAGGAATATATGGCTTACATCAACAATTGGCTCCAAGATCTACTTAGCACAAATAAAAACTCTATTAAAAATTAGAAAAAAATAGATAACCAAGTCATCACTGTCAATAATCAAGCCTCCTTAGATGGAATAGGTAAAATGTTAAAATTAAATGTATTTCCAAATATCCATCATTGGGGGAAAAACATATTAGCAAAAGTATTTGGAAAGACATTAAAACAAAAGAATATAGGGCTTCTACTACCCATAACACTAAATTTTTTATTTATTTTTATTTGTATTTTTATTTTGAGACAGAATCTCATTCTGTCTCCTGGGGTAGAAGTAACATGGCATCATAGCTCACACCAAACTCAAACTCTTGGGCTTGAACAATCCTCTTGCCTCAACCTTCTAAGTAGCTGGGACTACAAGCACCCAACAGAACACTAGGCCAGTTTTTCTATTTTTAGTAGAGACAAGGTCTCTGTCTTGCTCAGGCTGGTCTCAAACTCCTGAGCTCAAACAATTCACCTGCTTCGGCCTCCCAGAGTGCTAGGATTATATTAATAGGTATGAGCCACCCTGCCCGCCTAAATCTGAATTTTTTTTTTTTAGAGACAGCGTCTCACTCTATCGCCCTCAGTAGAGTGCTGTGGCGTCACAGCTCATAGCAAGCTCCAACTCCTGGGCTTAGGCGATTCTCTTCCTCCTGAGTAGATAGGCCTGCATGCGCCCACTGCAACACCCGGCTATTTTTTGTTGCAGTTTGGCAGGGACTGGGTTTGAACCCACCACCCTCAGTACATGGGGCTGGTTCCCTACCCACTGAGCCACAGGCGCTGCCCTAAAACTAAATTTTTTAATTTGAAAAACCCACATCAAATTAAATCATAAAACTAAGTCTCATTCTTTTAAATAAAAAATATGTAACAAGATTTAAGAGGCTTACTGAAATGTTTCTAGTACTTAATAGCTACAAAACCAAAGTAAAATTCAAAGGGAAAAATAGCCATGTGTAGAAACTTGATACTACCAAAAAAAAAAAATTCTTATATTAAGCCCTGAATCAATAACACAAACACACAGCACCCCTGTATTGTCTTGCTCAGATCACTCTGGGCTAACAATACTAACGATGGTTATACAGGTAAGCCAAACTTTTTTCTTAACATTGGTTTTTCTTAACATTGGTATATAGGACAAAGTTTTACCTTTTCTATGCAGTCATCAAAAAATGCCAATCCAGTATCTTTATCACTTACAAAACTGCAGTCTTCAATAAAACGAATAAAAATCTGTGTTTTAGACAAAAGGGTATAGAATTTTGTATAGGCACGATCTCGACTTTTTAAAAATCCTGAAGAAAACAAAATCACAATTAAATTCAAATTTCAAAGTAGTAAACATTTTAGTACTTGGTGTTACCTACATTACATTCTATATATATATATATATATCCACATTTAGAGAAGCTTCTACAGGTTGAGTATCCCTTATCCAAAATGCTGGGAACAAAAGTGTCAGGATTTTGGATTTTTTTCAGATTTTGAATTATTTGCATATATATAATGAGATATCTTGGGGATGGGACCCAAGTCTAAATAGGAAATCCGTTTATATTTCACATATACCTTACACACATAGCTTGAAAGTAATTTCATTCAATATTTTAAATAATTTTGTACATGAAACAAAGTTTGTACTAAGTACTTATGTGTGGAATTGACCACTTGTGATGTCATGTCAGCATTCAAAAGTTTCAGATTTTGAAGCAGTTCAGATTTGAGATTTTCAGGTTAGAAATACTCAATCTGTAATAGTCATATACAGCTCCTTCTGTGTCTCACAAAAAAAAAAAAAAAAAAAATCAAAACTTAAACCATTAACTGGTTTTCACTGAAGTCTGAATTCCTTATGAGGAACCTCCAGCCCTACAGCTCCAAGTAGAAACTTCTCTCTGATACTCTACATAATTTTGAGCCACTGTTCAATTTCCTAAGGGTCAATGTTCTTCCTCTGCAATGCCCCTGGACCATTTATTTCCATATCATCTTAGACACATTTCTACTTATTTAAGTTTCAAACACCTGGCTATTCCACCCTTTCCTCTATTAACTGTGGTTATCTATTGACTTCAGGGACACACTCTTCTTCCTTCACTGAAGACCAGGGGACTTGATTCAAGGTCTCCTCCTTTCCAAAAATTTTTAGCATCATCATTCTTCCACACAAACAAGCACAAACCAGGAAATACTTTGGGTTCTTAATTCCTTGATTTTCAATGATCCTATGGCCTATAACACCTCAATCATCAACTTCTACACAGTCATACTCCCTCAATTTTCTTACTAGCATTCAAACAGAGATGTCTCCTAAATCTCTAATTTTCATATCATCCTTAGGCCCATTAATCCTGCATTTCTGGTTTGCTAACTTTAGTACTTCTACCAACCATTTGGGGTTGGGGGAGGATGGGGTACTAACTTAACTCTCCAACCCACTGACCATTTTACCTCTACCTACACCTCCCTCCCATCCAACGTTGGTTCCATGTTCACGTTCATCATTTCAATTACTTTCTTATTCTCAACACTTTTGCTCTTTTATCTTTTTAGACAAACCCACCTAGCCCTCCTGGAGGAGTGTACTTCTTACTTTCTTTGATGTACATTAGTGTGATTTAGCACAAGTTAAGGGGACAGATCAGAAGCACTTATGCCTTCCTCCCTGACCAGAAACCTTATTAACATTTTTGGAATCAACTTAATTACTCTCTACACATGTTTTCACAACTACAGTACCTCCAATTTTTAAATGCTCTCCATTCCCTCAGCCCCCATCCCCAAATGATCATACATTATATTGCACACACAAAAAAAGATCTTTAAATGGGAACTAACTACGTCTATTTCACTACAAAATCTGTGAATCTGCAGCTACCATTTAATTCCTCTGTGTTTTTACAATGGATATGTCTCCCATCCTATGTAAAGATAAGTTCATTACATGAGCTTAGAATTCCAGCTCCTCCAGTGTTCTCAGCACAAATCTCCACCTCCATTAGCTACTTCTCATTAGCATAGTCTTTCTTTTACATCTTAGAAAAGGAAAAAAAAAAAAAAACTTCCTCAACAAATAATTAGATCCTTTTATCCTTTTTCTGCTGTTTCACTTAATAAAGGGTATGGTCATTTACTTAGTTGTTAAAGACAAAAACCTCAAAGGTGCTCTTCGTATCTCTAGCTCCTGGTTTTTGTTTGGGGGGCCGGCGCCCCGGGGGGGGGGGGGGTGGGGCGGGCG